>JAXBDA010000173.1:439-109760 GCA_036023075.1 Gaultheria prostrata | reverse complement strand
GGAATCAGGCTCCTGGAACTTGAAGGCATGAGGCTGTCCTTCCTCTTCCAGAAAACGAGAGAGCGTCCCTCTTCTAGAGAGAGAGAGAGAGAGAGAGAGAGAGAGAGAAGGTGCCGCTCAGTTGCTCTCTGGGAAGAAGAAGGTGAATGGAGACTGGAGAGTGAATTAGGAAAGTGGGTAGAAAGTGAGACTTCACTTTTTTCTTGTATTTTTTTACTATTTGTTAACGTACACATTGCACATCCTCTCATTTGGTTGGTTAACAGTGGGTTCTTGCACCAAAAAAAAAACAGTTGGGTTTTTTTTTTTAATTATATTTGTTAACGTACATAGAGTTATAGACTGTAGTTTTGGGCAGGAATTGGGTTGGGTCTTGGGGATAGTTTTGGGCAGAACTCGAACATATTTTCGTATGAGAATCTTATCGTGGTGGTTTGTTTCAATTATATAACGTGTTAAGATTGGTTAAAAAGTGTCTATTAAGCTAATGAAATAAAAAAGTTAGTGTACAATCGAGTTTTATGCATATTGTTAATGATTTTAAAAAATTCACGGCCGAGACAGCCGTCCCCCGCGACGTTTCGCCGATATGTCCCGATACCGATACACCGATATCGCGACCGATACCACGATTTAAAACTATGCCTGCTATCCATTGTACCATGTACAAACATTACGTGTACATGTTAATCTCGGCCGTGCATTGAACGGGTTCAACGCTAGTAAAAATGTATATGTACGTTTCTAATAACATGTTCATGCCCAGGTTGCTAACTAAAGCGGAAAAGTGGTTATTGACCGAATAACTACTATAGTTGTTTTTTTTATTACCACAACAACAATGCGAGTGCTTAATGATAGACGAGGTGAGTCGTGAACGCTGCCATGTTGAACCCATTGAAGTTACGGATCTTTTCTATTTCGTCTTTGGAATCAAAGGTGGTTAGGTTAACACCAACCGCGGCAGCATACTTGATGTGAGACTTGGCTTTACACGGGTTAGAGTAAATTATCCAATCCAGAGAAACTACGAGGGACAAAACTGATTCTATCTCAGCTTGGCTGGCACAGTCGAAGCCTGAGCCGAGAGCAGCCATGGCTCCAAGCCGGGTCAGGGTTACATTTAACGGCATAGAAAGGACGGACGGTTGGAAGGTTGCAAGTCCAATTGTCCATGAGAGATGTTACCACCCCCAAGTCCAGTACGTAAAAGGCTTCTTTGAATTCTTGCTTTTCGGAGACGACGGAGCCAAAGAAATCCATTAGGCCGTCTTTTGGAATGGCCGTCACTTTCTTCCCCTTCACCCCTGATGCACCCATTATGATTTCGAGGCCTTTGTGGTTCAAGACCATGGCTGGGAACATTGCGAAGATATAGGAAGTGTTTTACGAGAACTAATGAGTTTGAAAATTGTTGTATGGCTTTGTTGGTCGATAATTGCTAGCTTACTGTGTTTGCAATTTTCGGGTAAAAAAATAAAGTACAGTTACTCATAATTTTTTGCACCTAATTGTTTTTTTTTTTGAATGGCAAAAAAATTTTATTCACTCGAAATACACAAAGTACAACGAGATAAAGGGACATTAGCTCCTTAAGATCCAAGAAAGAAAAATATAACTCAAACAAAGATGGGATATACTCCTAAACAAAATGAGAAGAACCAAAAACCCAAAAGGGATTTTTGCACCTAATTGTGTACGAAGGTATTTAATTTTTTTGGTCTGTGCATGTTTTTTGGGGGTAAATCTTTACGTTTTAATGCACGTTTATTACATTCTTCACCTTTTTTTTTTCTTTTTTTTGTAAGGGTCCGGCTAATCAACGCTAGATAGCCCCCGTTTACCTCGAAAGCGGGGTAACTTTTTAAGTACTTTATGTACTTTGTCTCTCTCCCGCCTACTCTCAATGTTGTAAGGGTACCGCTAACCAACGCTACATAACGCCCCGCTAACCTCGAAAGTGGGGTAACTTTTTAAGTACTTTATGTACTTTGTCTCTCTCCTGCCCACTCTTAATGTTGTTAGGGTCCGGCTAACCAACGCTACATAGCCCCCGTTAACCTCGAAAGTGGGGGTAACTTTTTAAGTACTTTATGTACTTTGTCTCTCTCCCTCCCACTCTTAATGTTGTAAATTCCTGACACACCTCTCTCTCCATCCATTCAGTCTCTCTCTCTCTCCCTTTAACTTCTCTCTCTCTCTCTCTCTCTCTCTCTCTCTCTCTCTCTCTCTCTCTCTCTCTTCATACTTTTCTCCCACATTTTCATTTTTTCAAATTAAAAAAGCTTTTAATTTTTATTTTTTATATCCAAAATTAAAAAAAGTTATATATTTAAAATCTACTCGACAACATCTATCAAACAAGACCAGTATTGAATATGATGTATAGAAAAAATAATCTTTTGGGTATAGGCTCTTTTTTCGGGTATTTTTAATTTGAAAAAAATAAAATGTGTGAGAAAAGTATGAAGAGAGAGAGAGAGACAGAGAGAGAAGTAAAAGGGGGGAGAGAGAGAGAGAGAGACTGAATGGACAGAGAGAGAGAGTGTGTCAGGAATTTACAACATTGAGAGTGGGAGGGAGAGAGACAAAGTACACAAAGTACTTAAAAGTTACCCCACTTTCAAGGTTAACGGGCTATGTAGCGTTGGGTTAGCCAGACCCTTTTTGTAATAGGCCTAGGTTGCGCAAGTATTTCAAAAAATTGCACATATTTCAAAAAAAGTAACTGTAGACACCCAATTTGGACCTCCCAAATATCCTCAAAGTCGTGGCCGGACGGCTCCCCAATGATGATAAAAGTCAAAATGTGCCTCGAAAGCTTTGGGACAATGCTCTTTGTACTAGAAACCCAAGGAAAATCTCTTCAACACAAACCCTACCCTACACCACCTTCTAGTACATTAAAAACCCTCTTTTTTGATATATAATATGTCTCAATCCGTTTTGAAATGAGGGAGATATGAGGATTTTACCAAAAAGACTCTTTTTCGGACTACCTGAGGGTAAAATCGTCATAACTTTTGATGTAAAAATTATTTTGTGTTGAAACCACTTGGGTTAGAAAGTAGACTCAACAAACTTTCCAAAGGTACCAATCACGTGTAAAACGGAGTTTGGTAGCACCTAGGGCGACCCCGCGAACTTAGGCCTATTAAGTTAGCCGCGCGGCCAAGTTAAGTTAGCCGCGCGGCTAACTTTTTGACTGAAAATTCAACTCCACCGTGCGGCTAACTTGGTTAGCCACGCGGCCAAGTCATATTGGTTGCGCTGCCATGTTTTGCTCTCAAAATCGGAAAATCTGGGTTCAGAAGAATTTACGCAGGCGAATATATTCTGTCGCAGTGAGTATCATCATTTCGTCGAAATCATTTGCGTGATCTGGTGGATTTCTTCCATCTCTATAAATACTCATCATATCCCACACCGTTGGACAGACCGTTCAATCACCGGAGAAATATCCCGTTCACTCGCCGTACGTCTCGATCACCACCACTGCCGTTTCTATACTTCCACCATTACTTCCGGCAACAAAAACCACCCAAAAACTCTCGAAATCTCCACCCTATTCCACTAAACCTTCATACCTTCAAACGCTTTCAA
This sequence comes from Gaultheria prostrata, assembly GCA_036023075.1. NCBI lineage: Eukaryota > Viridiplantae > Streptophyta > Magnoliopsida > Ericales > Ericaceae > Gaultheria > Gaultheria prostrata. Next base: position 106,157 of record JAXBDA010000173.1, on the reverse strand, counting down.
GTCTCCGAAGAAAACCCGAAGTTTTCGCTCTCGGTTTGATCAATCCAAGGTATAAACGCGAGTTTTTAGCCGGTTTCATAACCTCGGCTCCGTGAGGGGATTTCCCCGGTTTAGGAGTAGTCCCAGTGGCTATTTCGGGCTCGGGTAATATTGTTTTTCAACAAAAACCCCCCACGGGTTTGTCTCGGTCGGTATCGTCTATTATCGAGCGAGATGAACCTCCTCCGGGAACACATTTTTCTCCCATTATCGTTCCCCATGAATAAACTCCTTTAAGGACTAATTTCCATCAAGAAAAACCGTTTTTTAGACCAAATTTCCAATCTCTCCAAAGAATCAATTTTTTTAGAAAATCAGAGGAAGTGAGCCGCGCGGCCAACCTACATAGTCGTACAGCTATGTTGGTCGACCGTACGGCTGAGATTTTGAAGCTCAACAATTTGCCCTGTTTTTTGGAAATCGTGCTCTATTTTTCAAGCTTCTGGTCAACTGGTTTTCTTTTATTGCACTTCCCCCTCATCTTTCATTTAATTAAATTTTAGTCTTTTATTTTCATTTTATTTCTGTTATGATTTCATAACTTGATTAATGTTATTAATTGTTTAAATTGTTAAAGTTTTCAGAATAAAATATTTCTGAAAATTCCACAAATATTTAGTAGAGACTGGGAATATCCCGGGCGAGCGGGGTGCTTTTCAATTAAACCTTCCCCGAGCGTAACCTGGCTCCTGAATCCAAGAATCTTTTTCGCGGACCAAATCTTTTCCTAAATGGCACGAGAGTCATCAATTATTTTTAAACGGTTTCTCGGGTACCAAAATCATTTTCTAAATAAATCCCGGGTGGTGACTCATTTTTCGTGTTCATTTTTCAAAATACAAAGTTTCGAGCCGCGCAACGCCGTCCACAAAATGGCGACTCTGCTGGGGATATATTTTTAAATTAATTTTTATTTTGATATTTTACACTTGTAAAACGACCCCCGAAAGCTTGACACAAAGTACGCGCTCAGCGCTGTCAAAGAAAGGAACGGTGTCAGGGTGAGAGCCCGACCAATCCGGACTGGAGCTTTCCCGGTTGTTTGCTTGAGTAAAGTTTCAAACTATCAATTAGTTTAAAAGTGAGCCAAACTTGAAAAATAATTGTGGGATTTTGAAAATATTTTGTTATTAAAACTTTTGCATTGCACGTGCATCGATGTTGGATAAGCCCCGCCGCTGCGTCTTGGTTACCCCACCCAACTTGCTAGTGTTAGGACATCCCAAGAATCTCGGCAACCCTGGACGATGATGAGTCAACCTGCCATGCAGTACACTTGGCACTGGGAGGTAAATATTGATTTTAGTCTGGGAACCCCCTAAACCAAAACCGGCCTTTGCATATAGAAAATCGTAGAACCTTCCAATCTACGATAGGGCCCACAAGGTAGGATTATGTGTTTATATTCTGTTACGTGTTTACTACTTTTTCCTGTATTTACTATAATTCTGCATGCATACACTTTAGCATAAATGTTTTGCTCAGTCGGACCTTAAATTGTCATATTTCCCGCGGTCTTAAGATGTTGCCCTGCCCGATGAAGAGTCGTGCATTCCAACGCCCGTTGTTCAAATCACATAGTCCTTAGGAGAATGAGACTAAGGATAATCAAAATGGCCTAAAATCTTCAATAAACTCTCATCAGTGACCTTAACTGAGCTTACGAATAATTTACCCCCATTTATGAGAATGTTTATTCTAGCATCCTAATGAGAGATTATTAAAGAACTTAGTCCATTTTCAGATTTTTTCCAAAGTCTTGTTTTTTAAATTCAAAGGATACATTGTCAAAAGAAATACTGAGGATCGGGGCAGCCCTTTTAAGACCATTTTCCTTTAATCAAACACCTCTAGTGTCAAGCGAACCCCAACGGCTTCCTTGTGATCTGGTCTAGCCTTAAACACATTTTTATTTAAGCGTCAACAGCCTTATTGCTCTGTCTTGGATGGTCACGAAAATTGATTGGCTCTGGTTCCAACGCACAAGAACTTAACCTACCGAGTAGCGACTTACCCATGGCTGTTGAAAACACTTTTCTGAGACTTAGGGTGACATACAGGATGGCACAAAACATAACATTCTCCTTTTCAAAATAAAACAAGCAGGGGCATTTCTGAATTCAATTTTGCTTTACTGTCAATTCCCAGTCGTCAAGCCAAACAAGAAAACCTCACCACTTGAAGTCGACTTTTTCAGAACAAAGGTTGACCCGACAAACAATCCCGATAACCCAACTAGCGGTTAATTCAAACTGAGTCATAAACATTACAGTCAGATTCAACAAGTTTTTCAGCAATGTCGAAAGCCGCTGAGTCAACAAAGAAAATCGAGGTCCAGGTCCTCAAAGAAGCCATGGAGGAGCAACGGGTAAACAACAACAACAACAACAACAACAAGCAGATGGCCCAGATGATGCTCATGATTTAGGAATTAACCTTCCGGCGCTCACTACCACCAGGAGGTCACCCGCAAGACAATCAGGGTTTGGAAGTAATGATGGCCAAAATCACCAAACTCGAAGAGTCTGTTCAGAAACAAGAAAAGATAGCCACTACAAGCATTGACATGGAATAGCTTTTCCTGTTCCCAGACGCAAGGCTTCCTGATCGTTTCAAGCCAATAGAATGGGAGAAGTTTGATGGAAGGAGAGACCCGAAAGCCCATTTGCAAACATACGTCGGCACTCTGTCTATCTATAATGTCAGAAAAGATGCAATGGGCCAGATGTTTCAACAGACTAGGACCAGCACTGCGTTGGTTTCTGAATCTAGACATTTCAAAGAAGAGAACTTGTGAGGATATTGGGGCAGCCTTTGTAGCCCAATACAACTACAACATTCAGCTCCAAATGACTATTCGAGGGCTGGAATCAAATAAGATAGGTGTAGACACCCTGATTTTGAACCTGAGATACACACAAGCATTCCTGATGATGAAAAGGACCAATGATGTTTACCTTGAGGACCGGAACAAGGCTTGAACTTGAAAAACTCTTCAAACATCCACCAAAACCCACCAAAAGCCTCCTCAAAACAAACCTAAGCCTAGAACATTTTTTAGTACATTCAAAACCCTTTTTATCGATATATAATACGTCCCAATCCGTTTTGAAATGAGGGAGATACGCGCGTTTCACTAAAACGACCCGTTTTCCCGACCTCTTGAGGGTAAAATGGTCACACACACTTGGATGTACAAAACATTTGGCATTAGAACCATTTAGGTTAGAAAGTAGACTCAACCACCTTTCCAACGCTTCAAACCACGCCTAAATCGGAGTTCGGTAGCACCCAAGGCAGCCCCGCGAAGTTTGGACAGTTCTGTACCCCAGCTTGGGCGCCCAACCTCACCTTGGGCGCCCAAGCTGCACACCAGTCAGTTACAGGCAGTGGCTGTAATGATGAGAAAGGAGCGTCTGTCCCCCATTGTTGTTCCCCCCAAACACGTTCGAAACCCATATAATCATTCCTAAACCCCTTCCCTAATAACACTCCAAGGCCAATTCAAAACCAAACTCATTTCCCTCTCATTCTCTCTCTATATATACCCCCTCCCTCACTCAATCATTCCCTCTTAGCCTCTCCCACTCACCTACTGCCATTTCTACTCCCTTCTCTCTTAAACCAGCAACCAAATACCACTCTTTACTCTCTAAGAGTTCATAGAAAACCACCAATTTCGTCCATAGCTATTCCATAATCAAAGAACCCATTTCTAAGCCAAAAACTCATCATCAAGCCCAAAATACAACCATTACCTTAGAGTACAACCAAAAATAGTCCTAAACCACCTCAAATACAACCAAAACCAACTGTCTTGAGTCCATAAACTCATCTCCAAAGCCTTCACCAACCAAAACATCAAGTCCAAGCCTTGATCAAGTCCAAAAGGTAGAAAAATCATCAAATCAATCTTAGTTTTGGTCCCTCTGAGGGAGACTAGTAGGTTCACACAAGTTCTTTGTACTTGTTGTGAGCCTACAAGGTCATAAAAATCAAGAAAAAGACTTTCAAAACTTCTAGTTTGACAGGGGTTGAGCGCCCAAGGTCACCTTGGGCGCTCAAGCCTGCTCCAGAAAGCCAGTTTTGTATTTCTGGATAACTTTTTACACCGAACTCCGTTTTCGACGAGTTATATATCAAAACGTAGATAATTTGAAGAGATACAACTCTCTAGTTTTATTCTCTTCCAAATTCTGCCTTTACAGTACCCAAAATTTACAAATAAGCTACGGACAGATTGATGTTTTTTGTATTTTGTTCTCTAATCATCATTTTATATCATCTCATCATCATTTTAGAAGGGTGTGTGTGTTGTTAAGTACCTATGTTAGCTTATCTCACCTCTCTCAAGCTCACATCTCACCTTTTCTTTTCTTTTTATGAATAATCAAAGAAACAAAGTCAATAAATTTGTTTATTATTCATGAGTCATGCCTCTTAGCACTTGTTTGTTGTTGAGAATCATTTTCCAGTGTATGCTTGGTAAAGAGGTTGTGAATACATGAATAATGAAACAAAGACGGATTGATTGAAAGTGAGAGCCAAGGATCACCTTGGGCGCCCAACCTCACCTTCGGCGCCCAACCTGGTTCCTGGACAGCTCCTGTAGTTTGTTCATCTGATTGTTGTTATCATCTTATCTTAAGTGTGTGTGAGTGTGAGTTCATCATATGCATAATCAATCTGTCATCATCTATTTCTTCTTCTCTCAATTCAAATTTAACCTTGATATTGAACTTTTTTCTCAAAAGCTAGAATCCATGTTTTGATTAAAATCACTCTTGGATGCTTTGTTCTGGGTTTATGGTTTGAAAAGTCAGCTTTTAATAAGTTCATGATCAAAGCAAAGCATTCTTGGAACCAGAAGGCAATGTTGGAACTGTTGAGTATGAGAGACCTTGAGCGCCCAAGGTCACCTTGGGCGCCCAACCTCTGTTCTGTTAACAGATTAGTTAGCAACTGTTGCATCTTTCATTGCTCTCATTGTTCATTCTAATCTTATTTTCTGTTTTTATCTTATTCTGATCATTCATAATTTTGTTCATATCATAATCATACATCACCATCATCATGTCATTGTAAACGTACATACACCGTTGTATTATACATTGTGTTTATCTTGCGTACATGCTCTTTATCTTGTTTACGTGTTTACTTGTTTATGTGAATAAAATCATATTTCAAACATTTTACACATCCCACAAGTTATTTAGTAGAGACCGGTTCACGGATCGGGCGAGGGGGGTGCATTAAAACCCTTCCCCTCTCGTAACCAAACCCCCGAGCCCGGAAATAAAAAGGTTTTCGCACGACCGGTAAAACCATTTTCAAAACCATTAGGCGTAAAAGACTCATTTTTTGGTTTCTCGGGTTCATTCCTAAAACTCGGATGGCGACTCCAAAATCATTTTCAAAATCAAATCGAATCGGGGAGCCATCGCTATCGTGTGGGCGGCCGCCCGACGGGTAAGCCTCACCATTCCGCCCGTTGACCCGTGGCCCGCTAGGTCCGAGCCCGGCAAATGGGCGGGCTTAGCCCAGCCCGACTTTTACATGGGTCGGGCTTGGGCCTAAAAAATTTAGCTCCAACCCGCCCATTAGCCTAACCCGCCGACCCTAGATATTAGCCCGCCCGGAAGCCCGGTACACTAATACACCCGTATGTATGCATGGGAACAAAATTATTCTCATGTTTTCCGGCAGACCAAAATGAATTGTGGGCTGGTTGAGTGCACCATTGTGCATGCTTCTCAAACACATGGGATGCTCAGAAAACTGGGGTATCCAAACTTTATTCTTATTATATCCAAGTTGTGTTGCTTTTTGCAAGTAAAGTATGCATTTTATTAATGCACAATGCGAGTAAAAACCGACTTGGTTTGCCAACTTTTGTACTACAAGTGTTTCCATATCTTAGCAGACACTGAGCATGGGAATGTTTAAAATCATTGGGTATTTGACATGTTGTAAGTCACTGTGTTGCTTTTTGGTCCTTGTTATATTTTTTTCAATCCATCGGAAAAACAAATCCTCCTTATTTCGGTAAGGGAAAAAAAACTATTAATTTTGGCTCAAAAAAATTAATATGCAATAAGCATTTTAGCCCGCCAAATAGCCCAACCCGGCCCACCCGAAGACTGGCCTGCCCAACTAGGATAAGCCCGTGGGACGGGCCTGGGCTTCATCTTTTGAGAGATAGCCCGGCCCGCTAAAAAGAAAAAGCCCGCTAAGCCCGGCCCACGGGCGGGCTTGGGCTGGAAGTTTGCGGGCTAGCCCGGCCCGATGATGACCCTTACCGACGGGTGTCCACAATAAGGAAGAATGAATCCTTTGCTAACTTTATCAAAAGATGGAGAGGAAAAGCCTTTCAGATGATAAACAGGCCGTCAGAAAAGGAACAGATGCGGATCATTACCAAAAATTTAGCTCCAGATTATGCAAAGTACTTGGTTGGTGTTCCAAACCACAGCTGATTTCAAAACCTTCTATGAAGTAGGGCTTGCCATCGAAGAGGCGATACAGAATGGCATCTTTAAGAAAGGTGATTTCAATCCAGACGTCAAAACGGTCTACTTCGGGGACTGCAACACCCTGTATACCCCCTCCGACTTCACCATCAATAGCACCAGTAAAGTCAAACCGACCATGGCCACAACTCAAACCAACCATTCTAGAAAACCACAAAGAACCCTATCCCAATTCTCCGCTCCTCTGTCCTTGATATATGAGGAGCTCCTCAAAACTGGCCACATCAAACCACTCCCTCCAACCCTTCTACCTCAGAAGCTCCCATCAAATGTCAGGTCATACTACCAATGAGTGCTACCGCCTCCGTCACAAAATTCAAGACCTCATCGATAACAAAACCATCCTTCCACCGCCATAAAAAATAAACACCCAGTCAAATCCCAATCCTCATATCAATTCCACCATATTCGACACCGAATCCACGGGGGGTTGCTGATTCAACAGATGTCAAGGCCAGCAAAGAAGATTAAACTGTCAAAGACCATGTCGTAGCTCAATCTTCCACGAAGTGTTCAAGTTAGGCCACATATTCGAGTCAGGTTTTCAAGTTTCAAGTGTTAGGTTTTATGCTTTTGCTTTCAAATTCGTGTGTCTTCAAATTCGAGTCTGTTATGTCCTGTTGTTATCAAAAAAAAAAAAAAATAGAGTCAGCTTTGTAGTCCCGAACTACGCATGACCTGATTCCTTGCAAAGGGATACGTAGGCAACCCTCTGTGGTTCGGTCGCAACTTTTGAAATTCAATGCCACGCCTTTGTGTCGAATTGTCATAATAAACTTGCATTTTTTGCAATACTCTCTCAACTTGGAATTGTTTTCCACCATCATTTGAGAATCATGAGAATCACTTCAAAACAAGAGATTGAATCCTTGCCCTGCGAAAAAGTAGGACTTCCGAACACTATTCCCCCAGTGCCATCGAGAAGCAATGCTTTGACATAGAAAAACCTGCTAGGTCGAAAACCTGCAAGGGCGGCCTAGGCAAAAGTTAAGGCAGAAAGCTCGCTAGATCAAACTTCAAAATATGATCTAGGCAAAAGTTAACAGCATGTACTGATTCTCTTTATCAAGTTGTGCAATTCAAAATGAAGAAAGACATTCTTTATTTTTATCCCACAGATAAATATATCCCTTGATAGCCATTTTAAGCCTGAATAGGCAGCTATCCCCCACACTGGGGTAAAATAAGAGAAATGAAGTGTCAACGCATGATTTCCAGTGGCACATCAAAAACTCCAGAAAATGCGAAACGCATGGTTACCAGTGGCACATCAAAATTTCAAAAGAATGAAAGTGTCAAACACATAGGCACAACAAATTGCGATTCATTCAAAGGAAAAGGGGGAAATCAAATGAGTGAAGGTGCCCGAGCAAAATGGGAACGAAGAAAATGCCCATCAAAAGAAAAAGGGCACCAAAAAAGTTCAAGATAGCTGCTAGCGCTAATAACCCCAGAGAAAAATAAAAGTTTTGAGCCTATTATCCTTTCTTTGTCAAGCCCATAACCTTAGCCCCATCATAACCTGAATAAAGACCTTTCAAATTGAAAAGCGTGACTTGATAGCAAGAGTCCTAGTCCAAAAGGAAACAGTCTAATCTCCCTGAGTCAAAGCATTGTGCAAACTTTGACCTCGGCCAAGGCAAAAATCCAAACTGGGGCACATCAATGGGTCTTCATCAGCATCCCTCCAAACTGGGCATCCTTAATGGAAAGTGAATGGGACATCATCAGCAACCCAGGGGCATGGGTTCATGATAAGAAATCTCGTGTTTTGACAAAAATAATCAAAATCATTTGATAGAGTGAAACAATTTCAAAATCATAAGATATTCAAGCTTATGACAATTTCAACATCAATTGTGGGGCACATCTTGCCATCTCCTGAACCCTCAAGTTTGTCATTGCCCAATGGTCTCTTCTACCCTTATCAGAGTCCACCCTATTGTCCAAAAAACCGATTAAATTCCTCGCTCTTGTCAATCTTGTTAAAATCCTTTGAGTCAGCTTGGTCTTGTCAAAAATACACTTCGTAGCCTATGTCATGTCAAGGGGCATCATTGTAAAGTTGCTCCTCCAAAAAGAGTCTTCTTTGTCTAAACCTTGTCCAAATTCACATAAGGTTTTTGTCCAGTCAACTCTTCATGGTTTTGATATTCTTGAACTCGAGGAAGATGATTTCAATGCATGGAAAAATCTACATTTGGATACACAATCAATGGGTGGCCGAAACCACCATCAGATTCAAAACTGAGGGGCACATTTGTCCAGAACTGGGGGCACGTTAGACCAAAAAATGGGACGGAGTGAGTATATTTGTTTTGGCAATTATATATATATATAGAAGATGATATTATAAGGGCTCTCTTACATAGCTTATGTAAGGGATTTTTCGTTCGAGATTGAATTTCGACAATCCGAACCGTTAGATGCGTTTAGAATGTGTTTTTAAGGTCCAACGTGTGGATTCATAAAAAAAATACTCCCTCCATCCCTTTTATAGTGTAGACATTTTCATTTTGGGCTGTCTCTTAATAAGTGTGTGTTTTGAAAATTTAGTGGGTATATTTTCTATTTTGCCCTTAAAAGTAGATTCCTTTTTGAAAAGGAAGTAGGTATTATTATATTGATAAGGGTAAGTAGTGGAAAGTAGATGTAAAAGTTGATGTGAGAGAAAATAAGTTGAAATTACGAGGTAACACACTTAAAAAGGGACGGAGGGAGTACTTGGAAGGGTTTGATCCGATCGAAAAATGCTTGGATTAAGCCCTTCTGGGTATTTTTTTTTTTACGAATCCTCGCGTTGGACCTTAAAAACATGTTTTAAACACATCTAACGGTTCGGATTGTCGAAATTCAATCTCGAACTAAAAATCCCTTACATAAGCTATGTAAGGGAGCCCTTATAAGATCATCTTCCATATATATATAGGGGCGGTTCAATGGACACAACGAATAACACAACATTTGACACAAAAAAATTTGTGAGCCTCACGCGAATGATCGGAACTGTTCAATTTCTTTAAAACATGTTTTTAAGGATTCCCATAAAAAATCAACTCATTTCGATATCGGTAAGGGCTTGATCGGTTCATTCAGTTGATTCCTATCAGATTTTCAGGATAAAACTAAATGAACCGATCAAGCCTTTACCCATATCCAAATGAGTTGATTTTTTACAGGAACTCTTACAAACAGGTTTTAAACAAATTGAATGGCTCCGATTGTTAGAGTGGGGCTCCGGTTATCGTTGTGTCAAATGTTGTGTTATTCGTTGTGTCCATTGAACCGCCCTCATATATATATATATACCTTTTGCTTTTGCACATTTGCATCAACCCGATATACTTGAATTTGTCCTGTGCATAGCACGGGTTTTTTGCTAGTTGATAAGTATATCAAAATATGAAATTTATTTTATAAGATGGACATTATGATTCTGTCAATAGGTATATAGAAATTTGATTTTTGTTTTGTAAAATGGAGGGCTTTTTTTGGAGACATAATCATTGTACTTTTCATTGTCAATATTCCACATTTTTTCCTTAAATTTAAATTTGAATTTAGTAAAAAGAAACTTTGCCATTTGCTCAAATAAGAAGGGCAAAGAATGAAAATTTACTTCATTTTGGACCTTGATTTTCACAAGTGGATATCAATTTTGGTATAGCCAAAAAAGGAATAGTGGACTAACATTAAGGGATGGAGGGAGTAAAATTGTTTAGTATTATTTTTTACATTTGATCATAATTACTTTGTTATTTCTTGTTTTGTTTGAGCCACACTAACAAAATCCAACAAAACTACACAATTGCACAACCATGATATAAATGGAATATTTTATTGTAATTGAGATATAAAAAATATTACGATAACTAAAAAATATATCAATCTATGTTAATCACACATTCAAAATCATTCCCTTCCTCCTTAACCTTGTCATGTGAGTGTGCTATAGAAAAAAAAAAATCCAAAAGATGAATATTTTGGAAATGGAAAGTATGAACAGTTATTATCTACTTCAGAGGCTACAGAGTGGGCTTGTGGACCGGGCCTAATGGGCGAACCTAAGCCTAATCCAACCCATACACTATTCGATCTGGGTTAAGTCTGCCTGCTTGATGGGCTCAGGCTGGCCTAAAGCCTAATGACCGAATGATGAGTTTCCTGTACGCAGATACAAGACATTTCTTTGTCACACTAGAGTGTATGCCTTGGTTGAGTTTCTCATTAGGGATCCCATAAAATCAATGTGCTAAAATGTGAATCCCATAAAATCATCCACTTGATTTTATGAGATTTCACATTTTATCAAATGGAAAACCCAGTCACTCACTTTTTGTCACAATCGAGTCCCGCAGAATTCTGTGTCATCATCAATAACCAGACACTCTGCTCAAAGTCAGCATTTTGGTGCCCTTTGACATGTTTTTGTGCTCAGAAAAATATTTCTAAGCTTAATCCCAAATAATTAGTACCAACGAGCACTTCATGAAGCACATAAGTTATAACGAGCAAGCTCTACTTCCACTCTGATCACTTTCCGAATCAAGAAAAACTGCATTCCAAATACTAATAAAAAAGCACATAAGACGGGCATCTATTAATTCTGTAGAATAAACAGACTCGCGAATGTGATGCCCATGTATCCAAAGGCAGCTCTGCTAACTTTAAGATTCCTTTGCATGAAGTTTTACAGGAAAACAACAAAGGGAATATAATCCTCAATGCATTATTATAGTTTACTCTTCACATAAGAAAATCTAGAAAGCCAATTCTGAGTCTCAGATATCACAAGACTACACATTTATGAATGGAAGGAAAATTGGAGAAGACAGACCTCCATTGGCTCCACATCCTACTGACACCCAGGCCGTGACTACATAACGAAACTCTTGATTGGGCATATAAAGATCTAACCAGGATCGAAAGAGAACTTAAGCAATTATACCGTATGTACACGTTTGAGGAAACTTGCGTCTGCCTTCAAAATTCCTCGATCATCCAAATTCCTAGCTTTCTTAATCTCCAACTTGTCAGTTATTTTATATAGAGAAGCTAGCGCCCAATTTCCTAAATATCCATCTTCAAGACAATATTATTGCCATTACCGCCAATAACATTTTCTTCCGATTTGTCCAGTGCCACAACTTTGGCTCGATAAGCTGTTGCAGCTTTCACAGCAGTCCTCGCCCTTTCTCCATGAGGCAACTCGCATGCTTCACTAATAGAACTGAATCTCAGCTCAGCAGGAGGAATGAAACAATCTAAAGACAATCCAGGAACATTAAAGGCCACTTCCTCAATCGTCCAGGCCTCTTCCATTCTAGTTTTAGTATGGCTCATTGCCGTCTCTCCGAACCTAAAAAGGGTCACCACTGATCGTCCTGAGTGTGCAATCATGATCCCTTCAACAGGTCTATAATCATCAAGAAACGAATTTATTGTAGTCTCCCAGTACACGGCATCCCCACCATTGGTTTGAATGCGTGTCAAGTGGGAGTCTTCCAAGTGCACAAGGAGACCGGTTTTCTGGCTAAAATAGCCGAACAAGACATGCCTTATGATCTCTGCCGGCCCTTCGCTCCTGGCCTTCAATGTGTGCGGATCAGCGCAAAGCTTGAGGATGAAGCAATCCTCACCATTGATCTTCTTTTCCCCGATGCATCTTGCATTAGTAAACATGCTCGCAGTGGTCCTCGGGTCAAGACCCTGCAAGGAGATCATTTGGTCAAAACATGAACATATGTAATGCCAATCTGATTTCTCTTGCATTTTAAATTTTCTGAATTGTTTACCTAAATCTAATGATGCATTCATTTGAACTTCTAAGAAACTAATTTGTAGAACAGGATTGCAGAACATCGGCAAAACCATGTTGACACTTGACACACACTGAGTTATAAACTTCTGTTCTATATGGATATAATTTTGAAAGTTTTCCAAAGGGTTGCTGCAGTTTTATACATTGTTCTGAAGCTTCTCAAAGAATTGCCACCACCACTAAATTCATGGAAAATAGAATCCTACCTAGATTAGTAAACTTTCTTCCATTTTCCTCCATGGTTTAGCTTTCTAACCTGCTTGGATATCTAACTTATCTTAATTGCAGGAATAGAAAACATTTTCCTGTTTTCAGATAAAGTTTTGCTCCCTCTCGGAGAAAATTATGGCTTTACCACTTAATCTTTTATCAACCTTGGATTTGAGGACATGGGCAAATGATTCACCTGCAGTGCACGGCGCAAGGGTCTAACAGGCCCTTTTGCAGCATGTGGACCAAGCCATGGCGTGTGCCTCCACACGAGCTTCCCATTACATCCAGCATGAATCTTGCTGCCGCCAAGAGCTAGCTCGACATACCACATATCTGGATTCATTTGCCAGAGCACAAACCCTCCAGACTCAGCTGCTTTGGATGAATTCCGGTTCTTTATGACTTTTGTGGCAGTCTCAATATCATAAGCTATCATCTTCACCTTGCCCATAGCATAAGCGTTTTGAACTGAGTTTTGGAGCTTTTGTCCTCCACAAGCTGCTGTGTACTGCTGCAGAATGTACTGAGCAGATGAAGTCTCCTGTGATCACAATATCAATTATCAATCAACATGGTCCAAGTCTCAGAGAAATATCAATGTCATAAGATAAAGAACAAACTAATGCAAATATGCACATCACACTTGCTTTCTTCCTTATTTTTTAAACAATTCATCTTCTTTAACAAAAGCAGCATCTTGGCAGGGGTCCCAAATATGTTAATCCTCCAGTCGCAAAACGCACTTTTTTTCTTTTTTTTCACTCTTAGTTGAATAACGTAACAATTAGGTTGATGCAGACAGATAGCAAGGCACGATTGTTAGGTTGAGAGTGCATGGCGAGTGGAGACAACCTGTACAGATATAAGACTGTTCTGCTCTTTGACCTACATAAAGCAAGTGCTTCCGAAGTTTACAGCTAAATGCGTTCAATTATGCTGGTATTGAGTCTTGACAGTCCCCCCAAACCACCGTTTTCAGGAACAGCAGCTAGTAAGTGGTGCATATGTAAGCGGTAAGCACGTTTCTCATCACTATTTGTGGACAAACAAGAAACCAAAACAGAGAGCTCAAACCCTTTGTACCAAAATTTATATAGTTGTATTTGCAACCATTGGATCACGTGGGAAGATTCTCCCACCAGAACACCAGTATTGAATTATTTGGATAATGAGAATTTAAGAGGCAAAGAGATGCACCTTAGCATATATGCCCTCCTTGCATACTATTCATACAACTATTATACGCGAAAACATATATTATGCCAAAAAGAAAAACCCATTAACCAAGAACACAAGGGTCAGGGAAGAAAACTCTGCTACTACCTGACCTTCTAACAATCACAAAAAATTACGAGGCAAGGGTTAACAGCAACATTGGATTGAGTGATTTCGTGAGAAACGAGACCGATCTGATCTCTCAACAAATCTCACATTTTCGTTGAGAAATGGTTAGAAACAAAAAAGACCTTTATTTACATACAAGCCTAATCAGTTATCACCTATTTATCCAAAAAAGTGGGTACAAGAATTCCTCCTTTCCTTTATTTTCTTTTCTTTTCTCACCAAACCCATCAATCCAATAGCACTGTTAAACAACAGAATTTAGTATAGGATAGGTAACTTTTTCCCTATTAACTTTCTTCTTCCTAATTTTTTTTTTTTTTCAATTTTTATGAATAATTTCTTTTGGCTCTAGGTTGTAATTTTTAATTTCAGACAAAAGGTCAATGCAGATAAAAATTTAAAAAAAAAAAAACGAACGACCAATAGAAAAAATTCATGCAAAAAAATACTCCAACTCGGAAAAGAAGAGATTAAATACTAAAACACGGCCTAAAAAAAAAAAGGAGAAACGACAAATAGACAGATTAATGAAGAACAAAAAGAGAATAGTACTAACAATGGGGATATCTTTAATGCTAAGGTGAGGCAAAGGGTCACTGCAGCTAACGTGCACAGGAGCCAGCGGCGCACCCAAGACACCCAGCAACAACCTCAGATCCGACCGTTGGGATGCCGAAGCAGAGGCGGAGGCGACCGAGACTGAGGGAGCCCTACACAACTGACCCTTCATCCAGAGGCCCAACCTCTCCATCCTCGAATCTCCACCGTCGGTTCCCTCCGGATCCGGACCCTCCCTCAACGGCGAGAGAGCCTCCGGCGGCGGCCTCATGCTCCCCGATCTAGAAACGAACGGCTCCGGAGGCGCCACGTGGTGACTGTTACCTCTGCTGCGGCGGCGGAGGAGACCCGACCCCGGTGAAACACTTCTTGACTTGCTCCGACCTCTTGACCTCGCCGGAGAGAGTCCCCTTACCATCTCCGAGAAGAAACCCTGCTTTTTCTCCATTTTACGGCACTACTACCCTTTAGCCTTCACCTCACTAGCAACGAGCAACAATGGCTGAACTAGAGAGAGAGAGAGTGGAAGAGAGAGAGAGAGCACAGAGGCGGGCAGTGGCTGCAGCTACTACTACTACTACTACTAGACAGTGAGTACAGGAGGAAAGCAAGTATTGCCGTTTGGAAGAAGCAAAACATAATTGGTTGAATTGATATATACATCTCTGTTGGTGTATACCTACCCTATGTAGGTGTATTTTTTATAGGGTTAATTACACAGGCACCCCTCACTCAAGCTAGCACGCCCAAATTTTATAAGGTTAAGGTTTAACCAAGCTTTAAGTGAAAGAAAAGTAGTACAGTAATTTTTATCTTCTATCAGTTTACGCGTACTTCGGAGGCATTTGGCCTAAGTAGTAAATTAATTTTTTTTATTTTTTGGTGCTTTAAATGCTTGTACTCATGTATAAAATATAAACTTTTTAAGCACCAAAAAACAAAAAGTTTAGTTTATTACTTAGGCCAAAATACCCCGAATTCGTTTAATCATGGGGCAAATGGCCAATAATAGTGAGCCTAATTAAACTTGGTGCAAAGCCTCGTATAGCCTTGTTCCTAATGAGTTTATAGCACCCGATAAGTTTTCAACCTGAGACTTTATTAGAGAGTAAACTCCAACTGAAATTTGTTAAATAAAATTACCTTCATCTCCAAAATAATTACTCCTATATGTCTAGAAAACAAAGGTTCTGAGTGCTAGGCTACTTTCAAGCCGCTATATACATATGTTAGTGTCTCATGAGTTTACAAAAATTCCTCTTCTTTGAATTTTTTTTCTAGCTTATTTAAAGTTTAGGAATCATAGTATCTCTTAAGTAGTGACTCGGAATCGCTATTGAAAATTATATAAGCCAAAATAACAATTCTTTCATGCCAAAATAGTTTTGGATAGTACAAGCAGAAGTTTTACGGATGGAGTCACATAGAAAATGTAAAAAGGATTGAGGTTGAACATGAAAATTAACAAGTTTTTATGAGAAAATATTTCGGATAATCATCTTCTACCCAGTATGTTTCATGATTGCAGATTGTTGATTATGCGATCACAATCTAGCACATGCACTGCCGGGAAGAGATTTTATGCAATCACAACCAAGCACATTCTAATCCGTTGGGTATCTTTAATTTGATTCATGACTCAAATGGGGTGAAAGGGTCCATTTTGGTGGTCTTCAAAAGATAATGAAAGTCAAGTGATAAATGCTAATACATGGGGGAGTCTGTACGTAATAAATTTTACACTTCTGGGGTAGAGATGATCTTGTGCCCGCAAGTAGGGGGAGGGCACGAGGGAAACGATTACTCTACTCTACTACTGCTGGGGAAGTGTGGGGTCGGGGTTGGGTAGATGGTGGGGTTTAATCCTTTTTTTTTTTTCGAGCGTCAGAAAGTTCGGGTCAGTTCATATGCGTCTCGATTATCCTCATCGGATTCGGTAAAAAACAAATCCATGCCGAGACTGCATTCACAAGAAATTACTTTATGCTAACTTCAAAAATCGAACCAATATTAATTGTGCAAACAAACACACTAACCAACCGGACTAGTGTTCCGTAGTTTGATTCTTTTGTCGTTTCCATTCTTTAATTTTACTAAACTTGAGATAGATTTTTGTTTGTGGTGGAGAGGGATTGGTAGGTTGGGGGGTGGGTTCTACGGCAGTAAGAACAAGGACGAGCTACCTGAAAATTTGTTCTCGTGAGAGCGAAATGAGGGCTGAAGAAACGGCTGACTGCCTGACACGGTCCCACTGGAATTTTATACCAAAGGAAGAAGAACCTTGCGTACACTAGATTGTAGGGTATTTCCGGTGTACCACAACTACCCCAAAATACTCCAGAATCCAGATAGGGGAAAAATCAAGAAATGGAGAGAGTGAAAATTAAGGGTGGGTTGTCCCTTAAATTTGTTGTCTTCACCTTTATTAAAGTCAAAAAAACAACTCATTTTATAAAAAATATTGTACTACAATTTTTGGTCAGGAGAAATGATCGGTTGTCTTTGGTGAAAATAATGCAAAATACCGTTCAGGGAAAAGTATAAACTCAGCCGTAATCAATAATTGAATTTTTTTGTTATTAGACAATTATATTAATCTCGTAAAGGTAAAGGCTAATTGAGATGCACTTAAATTGACTCGAATATTATTTACTTAACAGCTGTTCGTTTTCTTCAAAACTTAAACATAAGGAATAGATTTTTGTTGCTTCGTACAATTTGGTTTTATTTTCTTATTGAATAATATGAACATAAGTTAATTCATAGGCGGCTCCACCCTTTGGGATGTATGGTCAAGTGAACACCCCAAAATATATATTTTTTAAATTTTGTTAGAAGTAATTTTGTTTTAGGCTTTATTTCAACATTCATTCCTATATTTTGAACACTCTTTAGTTCGCGTAATTCATTATTGAATTCGTAAATACATTAGCTCAAACATGCTACATATTCGTA
Organism: Gaultheria prostrata; assembly: GCA_036023075.1. NCBI lineage: Eukaryota > Viridiplantae > Streptophyta > Magnoliopsida > Ericales > Ericaceae > Gaultheria > Gaultheria prostrata. The sequence goes on along the minus strand of JAXBDA010000173.1, from coordinate 88,697 downwards.
ATGGCAATTTTAAAAAAAAATTAAAGAGAGAGAATGATCTATTTGTATTGTTATCGTATTCTTTGGCTTCTCCGAACGACAGTCTACTTGGCATCTCCAAAAAGAAGAGAATATGTCAAAAAAAACATTTGTGATTCGTCACAATTGTATAGTAGATTTATGCACCCAGTTTAATCTTGTTTGGATCAAATTTCTAAAATTTGTCATGCCCAATTGTAAAATCTAATGTTGTATTAAGTCTTCCAATCGCACTATTCGTGCGATTATATGAAATATTGTGTATATACTACTTGTTAGTAGAGAAAGCAGAGGCCACTCAAAAGTGTAGAGTTAAGATAATGCTTCAACGGAACCGGAGTTTCTGTGGGTTTATTACGAAGTTGTAGTGCACAATCCAAACCGTCAATTCAATAATTAATGGTCCAAATTTCACCGCTACCCCTGCAGATTTGAGTCGTCAATTAAGTTTAATTAATGGTCCAAATTTCACCGCTACCCCTGCAGATTTGAGTCATCAATTAAGTACTAAGATGAAATCTGGACTGTGAATTACCGAGATAGACTGTTTGTATTATTATGCACTACAATCCTGTAGTACACTCTTGCACTGCAAAGAACTCCTAGTCCTGCTTGAACACCCTTTAAATTTTTATTTATTTATTTTTTGAGCAGTTTGTATTAATGAACACACCTTTTTTTTTTTTTTTTGAACTGCAAAAAAGGGTGCTCTTGTGGAGACTTCACTGCACCCTGAGGCCCTGGCCCCGGGGTCACCGGTTGACGGCCAGATTTAACCCAACCCATAGGAAGGGACCCACCACCAGGGCACCAGTGGAGTACATCACACCCCCAGCAGAGCCCAGGAACGGTTCTTTAACTCTTTCAGGAGTCGAATCTGGGTCAAAACTGGGGAAGGTGGATGCCTCCACCACTGGGCCACCATCCCCGGTGGTATGAACACACCTTGTTTGTTCATTGATTTTCTCTCCCTTTCATTAAAGTCATATATTATGTACTATAAAAATGATAATGATGTTTTTAAGCTTCGGTAAGGCACAACTATTATTGCATTTAAGTAACGTAAACTAGTTGGCATATTGAAGGACCATTAATGCTTCTAGTATTTATTAGGAGATTGCTATATTTATGTTTAAAGAGTTAAAAGTTTCTATCACGAGGAGGTCCGTTCGCAATATTAAATTTCTTATCATCGGAGTAATGTTTTTTCTTTATATCAGACGGGCGAACTATTACATTCAGAACTCATACTACTCAAAACCGATCCGGGCTGTTGCTTTTCTCCCCCGTTGCTTTTCTCCAAAGCGATGTCATTTTGCTTATTTTCTTGGTACATCTCCAAATTTTTTGGTACACCTCCAGAGTTTCAAGGGCCGTCCAAAGTTTTATATAGACTGGCTCCAATTGAATTGAAAGCACCTGAGAGATTTTGAGGTGTACCAAGAAAATGAGCAAAACGACATTATTTTGAAAAAAAACAGGGGGAGAAAAGCAGCACCCCGTTTCCACTAAAAATAACTTTTAACCCAAAAAACTACTTCATTCCGCTAAAAAAAAAAACTACCTACAAAAACCAGTTTTGTTTTAACCCAAAAACTACTACTTTCCGTTAACAAAAACTACTCAAAAAAACCAACTCATTCCACTAACTTTTAAAAAAAACAATTGGTATCATCAGCCAAAAGGCGTCCTACTAATGTAAAATTACAAATTTTCCCTCCCCTTATATGTCTGTCAAAAAAAATTTATAACGGAACACATCAACTTGTTTTCATTTTTTTATCATCTGAAAAAATTATTAAAAAACAAATCTGTGGGAAGATGAGATTAGCAAAAAAAAATTTGGAAGTTCTATACCCATTCACGTTCGTATCTCCCGTGACTTTAAAAAAAGCTAGCATTTGAGAGTTGTTAGGGTACAAGGGCAGATTGGTAATTTGGTAACACAACTCAAAAAATCAAAAAGCAAAAAAACTATTAGTGGAACAAGTTTTAATTTTAAACTATAAAAGTAAAGACCCAAAAAACCAAATAGTGGAACACCCGCCGTTTGGCCACCTACTTATCAATTTTTTGATCTCTCTTTTTTGCTTTGTGGATGTTTGGCCGCAATTCTGAGAAATTATTTCTCCCAAAACTCTTTCTTCATTTTTGAATATAGAAGCAAGAAATCAAAAAGATGTTGGCTCCGTTTGTGAGCCTTTTTTTTGATTTTTTGGTTTCTCTTTTTTGGTTTATGGGTGTTTGGCAACCGAGGGGAGAAAGAGTTTTCCCAAAAACTGTTTCTCCATTTTTGGGGATAGAGAGAAGAAATCGAAAAGAGGTTCACACCTCCTTTTTAACTTCTACTTATGGATTTCTCCCATCTTTCTCTCCCAAAATGCATTTTGCACATTTCTCCCAAACACTCGTCCCAGATTCAAAAGTCATTCTGGCCATAATCCAAAAAATCAAAAAGCCAAAAAGTTAAAAATGAAAAGCTGAAAAGTAGGCTCCCAAACATCCTCGGTAAGCCCTACTTTTCAACTTCTCCACTCATATTTTTTACTTGCAAAATGCATTCTGCACATTTTCTCCAAACACTCTTCCCAAATTTAAAACTCATTTTGACCATAATCCAAAAAACCAAAAAGCTAAAAAGTTAAAAATGAAAAGCTGAAAAGTATGCTCTCAAACACCCATTTACTCCCTTAGCTATGAAGTTCGTTGACACGTCATCTTTCTTTTGTTAATCAGTGGGCCTAGTAGTATTTGTCTTAACATGAGAATTGCAGTAAACATGTGAAAATGTTGATTATAGCTGTCTGCAGAGAGAATAGCCTCGTTATAGTGGAAGTTGTAGGTAGGGATCTAACGTTTCAATAATGCTAAGAGTAACGAAGGTTAGGGTACCAAAAATATACAACGGCTTACCGGATTTATTTTTGGGTTTTACACGGATAATCCAAATTATTTATTAATTTTAATATATTTTTTTGAGTGACCCTTGTATAAAATCAACTCAATTGGACATGTACAACAGTACAAGTGGTTGATAAATATTCTAATTTCTCATTCAGAAATTTGAGTATATTCCATTAACCATATACACCTCCAAAATGTTACGAGTTTTTAATATAAAAATTATGATACTCACCAATATGCTAACATTTTTATTGAAAATGAATTTTATTGCTGAAAATTAAGTTACGAGAAACAAATGTTATGATTCATAGTGAAAAATGTTATGAATCATATTGCTAAAAAGTTACTAGACGCACCAAAATGTTATGAATATTTATGAGGTGACACAATTTGAACAACATATTAGGTGTGTATTGTAGACTTCTCCTTGATGTTATAGTGTAATAATTTCATGGAGCATATCTCGATTTTGATCCTCTATAATATTATTCTAACGATTTTAGCTTAATTTGATAAATAAATAAAAAAGGTTTTTTTTGTAGTTTAATCTTTTTTTATTTTTTTTCATATATAGAAAATAAGCATGTAATTGTTTTGGTATCATAAAGAAATGAAACAAAACGATTCAACGCATTAGGCAAAATTTAAATGTACAAATTTATAGTTATAGTGGAAAACAAAGATTTCTATACAATAAATATACGTTAGAACAAAAATATGTCTTCCAAATCGGTCCCGATCCCGAACCAAAATCATGACTCCCCCATTGGCTCTATTTATCACCGACGGCGTCAATATCACAACTTCACAAGTCTGATCTGCTCTTCCACCTACTCCAATATAATCACACGGCTGCAGCCTCTTCCTCCTCCGTCGTCATCAAACGCATGGACGAGTTGGTCTCCACCCCTCACGTGAAAAATATTACAAGTGTTCTTATCGTAAACGGTCTATTTTTGTTTTTGTTTAACCTAGTCAATTGATCTGTGAATTACTGCATAAATGTAATCAATTACGCACTTGTCAGCATAACACGACATTAGAGGTTTTTTTTTTTTCATTCGTCATTTCTAATCTATTACATGGGGGAGGGGGATGAGACTCGATCCCGTGATGCAGTGTGAGACATCTAAGAGCTCTACTGCATGTGCTAGCCACCATTTGCACGCAGCATTAAAGTTAAACTAAGCAAACCCAAGGAGTTTGGCTAATTGATTATTAGAAAGTAATAAATGCGCCTTCACGAGGTCATATGTTCCATTCTCATAGACGCTCAAACATTCTAAATCTTAGCCTCTCGAGGTTTTTCCGCTCGTTAACTTCAAGGCTCGGAATTAATCAAAGTGCGCAACTACGTGAAAGCTGGCCCGAACATCCGGCTATATAAAAAAAGAAGAGTTAGAGCAGATTTGCGCATATCACGGCGGCAATAAAGTTTGCTATCGATCCCTTTCCACCACTGACTACAAAAACTACTCTCTCTCTCTCTCTCTCTCTCTCTCTCTCTCTCACTCACTGTGGCAGTGTGTAAGTAAAACCAATTGGCCTTGCGCAAGCTAGTGAACTTGTTGGTTGACTAAAAGGCACATAATGGCAGTTTAAAAGTTGGTGAATGCATGAGATTAGCTGAAATTGATGTTGCTCTCCTTACCCTAATCATCTCAATCCTGCACAAGTAATGTACTCATCATTAAAGCTGAGCATGCTTCAAGTAGGCAATAATTGTTTAGGTTAAGGGTACTGAGGAAAAAAAAAAGGAAAATTCTTAAATCAGCCCACAAGATTATCGTTAAGATTTAAAAAGTGAATTGAGATATATAAAATGTGTATAAAATTGTGTAAAAATGTATTAAAAAGTACCCTTAATTTTTTTTTTTGACTTTTTGTTTGTTTATTGTTGACTCAGTAGTGGACTGATAAGAGAAGGACCCAAAAAGAACTCATTTGTATAGCATGAGAAATGATGTGCAAGATAATTAAAAGAAAAAATGATTATGGTGCTCAACCTTTTTGGAAAGGCAGAAGGGAGTAAAAATTAAAAAGAAAAAAGATGTATTGTGCATAATTTAAAGGAAAATAATTTTCACCCTCTCCTTCTATACTCATGCGATCCTTTTTTTTTTTTTTTTTTGTCTTTACCCATGGGAAATTCACAAATTGCTCATCACGTGTAAAAAGTGAATGTAAGAGTTAGACCAGTTTAGTAATTTTACGTGAATAAAAGAACAAAAAAAATGAGTGCATGAGAATAAAAGAAGAATGTGAAAATTATTTCCCTACTCAAATGGAGTGCAAGAATTCTTAGCCGAAAACAAATTTACACTTTTTTTTTAAATATGTTTTTCAGTGGAGAAATCACTCAAAGATTAAGGTACTAAAGTATTATAATATAGGAATTCTAATCTACGAATAAGCCCTAATTTTCAGAGATTCAAGCAAACTTTCAGGTCAAGAAATAATGTATATTATGAAGTGAATTTTTATAACATTATTATGCCATTCAAGGTATCAATTCAAACTTCTAGTCTGTGCGAAAAGTACAAAAAATTACTATCTCCATTTCAAAAAGATTGTCCTGCCCGCAAAATTAAAACTTAAAAATAATGATTTCTTGTCAAATGAAATTCAATTTTTTTTTGCCTCTAATTACCAGATATCAACAAGTTCTTTTAATATAAAAAAGAATTGAATTTTTCTCAACATAGGTGCAAATTTTTTAAAGTACTCGTTTTGCAAACCAGACAATCTTTTTTTGGAGCGAGTAACTTTTTCTACATAGCCGAAGGGGAAAAAAGAGTACATTCCTAAAATTTGAATTTGACAAATCATTTCTCAAAGTGTAATATTTTGCCACAAAATTATAGCAAAATTGTCTAAAATACAATGTACTTTTGTATGACCAATTGTCTTGGAGCAATTGACGGTACCAAAAGGGAGGGTGGGAAGGACCTCAGGCATCGTGAACAGGGTAAGTTAAGATTGGTCGGACCAAAAAAGTCCAAGTCAAAAAAGGGTATGGATTTCCATAAACCTTCTACAGAGGAATCAGGTCACATGTACATGAAATGCCAAAAACTTTGGTACATCTCGAGATTACACACAATATGCACACATCATATACACTTGGTAGAGTCTGATTAAGGGTTAGTCTCGTTGGTTTGCGAGTTTGCTCCGGATATAATTGATCAGACTTTGAATTTTTGGAGTCAAACTTACAAAAAAAATTCATATGAATTCCATAATCATGACGTGGATGACTTATTTTGATCAGACTGAAGGTGAGACTAATCGAAATAAGCATCACCGATGACTGTTACAAAAAAAAAATAGTAATACTATGCACTTGGTAGGAGTAACTTGTTCCAGGTTCCGACAGCGTATCATACGATAAGGGGAATGGGATAGATGTGGCAGCTAGGACTTCAGAAGGATGTGGCGGTAGCGGTATCCAAAATTTCACATAACTGAGCAAGGGTTAGGGCATTTCTATCACTCCTCTCTACTCTGCCTACGTACCCAAAACGACAAAAAAAATTATAATTTCTATTTTGCTTATTCACTTTTTCACCTATGTACGTATTCTAACACTACTCTCTATTTTACTCTCCATCCAAACTAATTTGGGTTTAAGCTCGTGATTTTTTTATAGAACTTGAGCTTATGAATTTATCTTGGTTTGAGCTCATAATACAAAAAATTATCTTTTTACCCATAATTTCATATTCAATATTGGTCTGCGTCAAGTAGGTTTCAAAAAAATATATATATTTTTCAACATCTGGTATAAAGAATATATAAACATTTTAAGTTTTAAAAAATAAAAAGGAGAGAATAGTGGGGAAGTGAGCGAGAGAGAGAGAGAGAGAGAGAGAGAGAGAGAGAGAGAGAGATGAAGAAGCGAGGGAAAAGGCTCCAAGGCAGATTGTTGAGACAGGTAGAGAGTCTTTTGGAGCATTGAAAAATTGATTTGGCTAGCTACTCTAGCTAAGAGAGCCTAGCTGCCTAGTGCCTTGAAGATGCTTTTAGAGAGTGTTTTGGCTTAATAATTTTGTTGGTTTTTAAATTGTATTCGATTTTCTTTTGTCTTTGTTTGCTGTGTTTTTTTTTTAATTATTGATTTGTCTGTGTAAGAGAAATTAGAAAAATTAAAGAATTATTAAATTTTTAATAGAGACAAAAATAATTCAAAAATTGTCCGTTTTTAAATATTTTTATTTTTAGTGAACCTTTTTAAGGTATTGATCAATTTTTTTACATTATAGATAAGTAGATTCTTCTCTTGAAGACAAATAATAATCCACAAAGAAACTACTCAAAAACTAACTAGGCGATTTTTTTGAAACAAGGTTTATTTGACTTGTTTTATTTATTTTAAAATATTGAGTTTGATTTTTACCATTATTTATGCATCTTGACGTGGATAATGAATAGAGTAAAAATAAGATGAATTAGTATAGTAAATTTAGTACGTACAAAAATAAGACAAAAACAGCTAAATTTTTTGGCTTACTTTTGTCTTTTGTGAGCTTTATCCATTTTTTAATTTTTTGAAAAACCGGGGCCAGCTGCTCCCCATAACCAACAGCCCAAGCTCGAGTCCAAAAGGGAAAACCCATGGGTAATTGGGTACACCATTTTCGGGGGACCTATTTTGTATTTCACACAAATGATCGAAGCCGCTTAATATTCTTAAAATGCTTTTTTTAAGGGCCTCTATAAAAAAAGTAGCTCATTTTAACACCGATAATGACTCGATCGATTCTGCGCCCAATTTACGGATATGAAATTGGGCAAATAATCGATCGAAACCTTACCGATGTTAGAATGAGCTAATTTTTTACAAAAGTCCTTAAAAAAATGTTTTAAAAATATTGAGCGGCTCTGATCATTTGTGTGAGACCTATTTTGGATCTCGCAGAAGCGGTGTACATTTGGTGTACACTAAAATGGTGTACCCCTAACATGACTCAGTCCAAAATCATGATCCGAATCCTCAATATGTTGTGAAATCTTCAAAGAAAAATACGTTGCCAAAAAATAATTTGATCCGATATCCATAGGTCAGTGAACAAAGTCACATTTCGATCTGTTAAATGGAATATTAGTTCAAATTCGTTTGTCCATCGAATAAAAGAATGTCACAATGTATATTTAGTGTATTAGTTAGTGTCTTTAGCATTCCTCTTTAACAAACAAATGTTCTTATACCAACCGATTTCCGCACACACTGATTTTTAAATTTTTTCTTTCTTTCATGGAGACCTCGTCGCACTTGTCTCGTGAACTTACCGGGGCTCAGAATCATGATCGAAACATTCAAAGGTGTAAAACAAACCTTTGGAGCGTGGACAAAAAACACTAATGTACAAAGAAAACCAGCTTTTATGCATAGAAGGCTCTTGGTTTAATCTCACGTTGCATCATTGCAAGGACACTTGTGCAGAGAAATAAGAAATGACCGAGCTAGCTTGGATGGCAAGGGTGAGTGGGCTTATGTGGTCCTCCCTCACGTATATGATCTGACAAGATTCAAGTCCCACCAACTGCAGGACTAGCGTGGAGGATCCTTTGTCCATCTAGGACCCTAGGTGGTGCTGTGGCGATGTTCAGTCCTTTTGGACAGTAATTATGGTTCGAATCAAACATTCCACAGCAGGTCGGGAGCCCCATTCGTCACGCCCAAGAGGGTTGCTACCCTGGTTGTCCCCTCCCACATTTTTCAAGTTAAAAAAAAAAAAAAAACCTGAGGTAGGAATTTCCTTTTTTTTTTTTTTACGGGCAATGGTGTTCAGCTCAGTTTACGGGTACCTCAACTTATTCCCTCTCCAGTCTGGTTAAAGGCAAGTCATCAACGCTGAAACTAGATAATTCACCATAAATTACTTTTTTGCAACTCCAAAAATCAAACCAAGGTAAGAATACATGCCACAATGGAGTTGGTGTCAGAAACTTCACACTATTTGTTAGGCGCTCGGGCTTCCAAAATTTCACCTTCTCCGTTTTTTTTGCTTGTACTCCTAACTCTCTTGTGGAGTTTCAAGAAGCTAAAAAAACTTCCACGAAAAAAAAATCAGTAAGAGATGGTATTAAATTTTGTTTGTTCTTTTTTTTTATAATAATTTTAGTCTATAATTTTATGGTTCTGTTATTCCTCTTGTTGAGATAAATAATTACTTTTTAAAAAGTTAACAAAAATTAATCAAAAGATCACTAAACATTAATAATGGAGTTTTTTTTTCGTTTTTATCCCCTAAACTATGCATATTTTTTCTACTTCGTCCCTAAACTATCAATTTGACGATTTCATCCCCTAACTATGCACATTTTTCCTACTTCGTCCCTAAACTATCAATTTGATGATTTCATCCCCTAAACTACCTGTTTTGCAACTTATTTGGTCCTTTTTTAACTCCTATTTGGGGATGAAATCGGTTAAAATCAATTAGTTTAGGGGATGAAATCGTCAAATTGATAGTTTAGGGACTAAGTAGAAAAAACACGAATAATTTGAGGGATAAAAAAGAAAAAAAAACTCTTAATAATGTCTACTTACGTTTTTTCGGAAAAACTAATGTAGGACAAATTCAACTGAATAACTTTATAGATCATTTTTTGATTCGCAGGTAACTTTATAGATTGCTCCTTCAAGTTTTTTTTCTTTACCTTTGCCTCCTCTTCAAGTAATTTTATAGATATCTCCTTCAATTTTTCTTTATTTTCTTTCTTAGCAAGTGAGAATAATTTTATAGGTGTTCCAATTCTCCAAAAAGAAAAGGGACAATGCACTGAAATTTGTTAGTATCTTATTTGAGCAAATTAATAGGCTGTAAATATTATTTTAAATTGCAGAAATACCACTTAATAGTCTTTATAGTAAAGACATTTTCGCTATATCAACACATATCAATAAAAGGGTATATTGTTTCTAATGCCACCTAAACAAAAAAAAGAAGAGTGTACATTTCATCAAATGTTGTTCTCTAGTTCCTCTATCATGGATAGCATGGACTCACACAAATGTATAACTAGTGTTGGGATATTGTGTAGATCACGGAATAGTTACTCCTTAAGATTATTGTCCTTGTCGGAATAGTTTTACCAGGAAAGAGAAGTACTTGAAATCTACTGTTATGGATAGAATACACCAAATCTAGTCTTTAGTTAGAACTTTAGTCTTTATCTCCACCAAATCTACCTGTTTGCTTCTTTCTTTTCCCATCTTTGAGTTTGAACAAAGTTGTTTATGTGCTTTACGTTTTGTTTGGTCACAAGTCCCTTTGGGAAAAATATTGAATTGTCATTAGGTGAATAGAAGCCTATCACAACTAAGATTTGCATCCAAGAAGGCAGGAGTAGAAACTATATAGTAAGTTTTTCAATTTTCTTTTTGGTAGAACGGTTAAGAGTGTCTGGGCTTAGTTTACACAGACCTTGACTAATCTCCTTTTCGGTTCAGTCAAAGGACCCCCTAGAATAAAACATGCCAATTGTGTAAGGAGCACACACACCAATCAACCGGACTAACCCCTGGGGCCTTCTATATTACAAAATGTAGAAGTTTTTGCACCAAAGATTTATGTGAGCCCATTCTTAAATAAAAGTGAGCCCAATAAATACCTCTACCAGCCCAATAAACAAAAAATATAGCCCAATGAATTGGTGAAAACTCAGATTTAACAAAGGAAACCGATGTTAGAGCATCAATATCAGAGTTAACAAATTAACTTTTAAGTAAATGTAGAGAGCCAAACCCCCTAAAATTAGTTTCACCAAACCATTCATCAAATTTGTTAAACTTCTAACTTTATTATAGTATCGCACCAAATTTGGTGCGGCACTGTTCACTCACCAAGGCACTATTCACACACTGTTCATGCACTATTCAAGCACTGTTCACTTTTATTATTATTATTACTTTTGGGGAGTAGGAGTAGAAATAAATAATAGTTTAATATAATGAAGTTAGAACATCTCCACTCCTTACCCAGATTTTTACCCAAATTTGAGTAAAAACTTGATTTGGTATGGAGTACTCCAATGGGCAAAAGAAAATCTAGGCATAAATTTGAGTAAAAGCCTCATTAGTGGCATTGTTGTAAATTTAAGGGGGAGAAAATAGCCTTCAAAATTTAAGTAAAAATTTGGTTCTCACCAAATTTGGTGAAGAATTTGAGTAAAACCAAATTTGGTGAAGGGGTGGAGTGGAGTTTTTGGTGCTTTTTACTCAAATTTAAATTTGATGAATGATTTGATGTTGGAGTGGAGATGCTCTTAGAATAGAGAGTATGATTTTGTGAATTTTTTGAAAAGTAACTTGCTAATTTACAAAATGTATTTTTTAGGTTAAATTTGGTGTGTTTTTTGGTGAGGCTGATGAGGATGCCCTTGATGACCATATCTGTCACACTCTGTCAGTATATTTTAATTAGCACTTTAGTCATGTAGCAAATGTCAAACGTATAAAAACCATGCTAATTGTCTAGTTCAAACGACAAATAATTAGCGGGTCCTAGAACTTGTTAGTTGGCTCAGTTGATCGATAGGGTGTTTGGCCTAGTTTATCTAAGTTTTAATTAGTTCTCTCAAACCAACACTACCCTCCTGCACTAATATTATTTTTAATAAATTTGTTCGTGTTTTGGAGCCTCATTTTTAGCTTTTTATTTTCAACTTTTTAGCTTTTTGGATTATGGTCAGAATGTATTTTGAATCTGGTAGGAGTGTTTGGAAAATATTCACAGAATGTATTTTGCAACATGATTAGTGTTTGAGAGATATGTGCAAAATACATTCTCCAGATATTTTTATTAATCAAAATGAGAAAAGTAGAAATGAGAAGTCAAAATGCGTCTCTCCCCATACTTCTCACTTCTCTTTTCCAAACTCAGAATCTGAGAAAATACATTTTTCAAAAATGACTTTTTGTAGGTGCACCATACTTGCCAAACATTCAAAATGTGAAAGTGAGAATGTAAAAATGTGAAAAGATGGTTCCCAAACAGGTCCTTAACAAAAACACGAAAGACTAGCGTATTCTATGGAAGTACGAGTACCTTACTTCTCTATTTCCATCAATGGGAGACAAGTAGGAATAATACGCAAAACCACAAAGCTTTTTATCATTCTCGCTAAAGATTATGTCGTTAGAAGACCCCAAAAAATGAGTGGATTTTGTTGGAACATTTCCAAAATATTTAATGAATATTAAATGGTATTATTAGTGAACGGTTTTAATCTAAAATGTGTGTATATTCAGGTTAAATGAACAGACATGATTATTTTATTTTAATGTAAAGAATGTGTCTATTTAGGTTAAATGAATAGACATGACTATACTAAAAGGTGCGATTATTGGGGATAAATGAATAGACGCGACCATTGGATTCAAATGGTTTAAACCAAATGGTGTGTCTAGTCGGGATAAATGAATAGACATGACTATTGAATTTAATTGATGTGACCGTTGGGCTTAAATGAATAGGTATGACTATTCGTAAACAGTCACAATGATTTGAATGTAAAGATGTGACCGTTGGTGAATGGTCACAAGTCTATGCCTATATAAAGGCTAGTGATTTCACCAATTTCAAAGACAGAAAAAATGATTATGATTCTAGTTGTTGTTTCTCTCTAGAATTATCTCCTACATATTTTTTGGCGGGCTCGTAAAATCTAAAGGTGTTCTAGTTCTTCTTCGTCTATGCAAGACACAGTTGAACAAACAGTCAATCGGGACTGAGCTTCATTGTATCTTAGATCTGAATTTGCTAGTAACCCGGTGCACACCAAATTCACTCTAATTGGTGGGGGCGAATATCGTCTTAAGGATAGAGACAATGCATTGCACCTTGAAGCAACGATTGATTCACTCTGTTATTATCCACTTCCATTGGCAATACAATTTTTGCACCAACAGATTTTGGCGAGGACTCTGATCTGTAAAAATGGTCGCATACCCTAGGGGTTCCAAATATCTCCCATCCTAACCCTCATCGATCCCAGATCTTATAACCTACCCCACAGTACTCTAAAAGAGTCGGGAAGGATTGCAATCCACCCTATTTCCATTAGGAATGGCAAAGGGGCGTGGTAAGGTGGGTTTTGGCTTAACACGACTCTGAAAATTAAGACAAGGCTCCGACCCCGAGCCGACCTCGATTAGGTAATTTCTGGGTGCCTTTTTGTTTCCGCCCCGGTAGGAGGTCAAGTTTACGTGCCAGCGTTTCTGATTTTTTTGCTTTTGTTTGGAACTATGAAATGCCATCGCCTCATCAAAAGCTTATGGATTGCATGATTATATTTTCTTTTTTCTACTCTTCCTAATGAATTGTAGGATTATATATATTTTTTGCTACTCTGCCCAATGGAAAACTTGGTCTGCTTTTATTTTGGTGGGAGCGCTTTTACTCCCAGTTTATGGTGTATCTCTTTTGTTCATTTTTGTTCTCTCTTTATGTGAACATAAGAACCAACAACATTGGAAAAAAACAGAAAAAAAAACAGATTTTTCAATGTTCACATAAAGATATGAAAAATCTGTTTTGTTCATTCTTTATGTGAAAAATCTGTTTTTTTTTTAATTTATTTATTTTTATTTATAAATTTCGATTCCCAAACTCCCGCGGGGATCCTCATTCCCCACTTGGGGCAGGAATGGAAGATAAAAACAAAGCCTAGTTGAAAATCGGGGCAGGGACGTAGATGGAAAAGGGGTTCGAAAATCAGAGACGGAGAATACTATCCGGCTTCCATCCTCCCCCATGGCCGACACTACACTAGGAAGAAGGGCCCAACCCAACAACTCATGTGAGCGCCGAAGAATGGGCCGACTTACTCACTTTTCGTACCCGCGGCACTGTGGTAAGTCCTCCACTTGCTGGGTTCCCATAATGGCCTAATCTAAGTCCCATAATGCGTGTGCGGGAGCCCGAGCATGAAATCGTCTTTCAAAAACCTTGAAAACAACTAAAATTTGTGAGTACAAAGATTAACAGCGCGAGCACGAAGCGAAAATTGAAAACTGGAGCAAATGTCATTTTGAAGGATTATGTGATCAAGGGGCCTTGTAAGGTGTCCTTTCCAACTTGCAATTTCAGCTAATTGTACTGCTACCATTGAAACCTTTGGGAAAGTACCGAAAGCTCTCAATGAGCATTGTTGGAAAAAGTCCATCAAAGTAGGAACGAACACCCCTAACCTCTCCCCTGGACTCTTCTCTGGTGGAGCCCAACTAATATTTGCAATGCCTTTTTTTGAACAGATCTAATATTTTACAATATTTACTGATTGGGGTAGGTATTGTTCCCCAAAGTAATTGTAAAAATTAGGTTGGTTGAAGGTCGGATTGAATCATAGTATTTGTCTTCAAACAATATGAACAAGTGAGACTTCGACAATATTTAAGATAGAGGAAACAGCTAGCAGTCTGGATCACACTTACTCCCATCATGTGGAAGCGGAACTACGTGGTACTTACAAATATGATTTGAATTGTTCACTTTGTAGAAAACACAAAGAAGAATATGTCTACAAAACATCAATTGGATCGAATATCAATCGATGCATGAATTAGTTGCAGTATACGCAACACTTGCAACGTGTTCTACCAGATTAATGGTTTGGATAGAGATTAATGTAGCCCTTTTTGGGCCAATAAAATAAAAGTATGGAGGAGCATGTGGACTATGGAGAGATTAGGTATGGAGATTGGAGAGGAAGTCATCCATCCCATCCCAGACGGACCCGGGGGGCGTGCTCAAGGGACAACATGCATGGTGACCCCATCCGAGCCGTCCGTGCTCGGCGATCAACGGCCTAGATTAGTTCGGTAATGGACGGTGCAGATCTGTTTAAATCCAAACAGATCTAGGCCGTTGATTGCCGAACACGAACGACTCGGATGGGGTCATGCATGCTGTCCCGCACCATCCCCAATCCATCCCGGACCATCCATAATCACCATCACTGAAAAACCCAGGTACACAAGAGTTGGCATGCAAAGCTAATTTGTGGCTTTAGAATCGAGAACTTTACGGAAGATGCTGTACAGTTGTAACAAACTCACCTGTTTTGGGTACAAACTATTGAGCCTGAGCTAGAAAGTAGTGTGAAAACATTGATTAGAAGATATGGTTAAAGCTTGGCGTGACCGCGTCAATTAACGTTAGCCCTAGTAAATAAAGTAGTATATCGGCTCGTTTGTCGGACGAATAAGATTTTGGATAGATAAAGAAGTGTGGATAAAGAAGAAGTGTGAGAATTTACTTAATGTCCCTTGTAGTGAGAGTACGAAAAGAGTTCGGAGAGATTTGAGGGGCAATGGTGTCATTATACCCACCCGGTTAAGCTTATCCTAGGGGGTGGGGTGGGATAAGCAATATGGGCACAGAATAGGAAGCAAACACCGGATAAGGGTGGGCCCGAGTTAGCTTATCCACCTCCCTCCTTTATCTTTTTTGTTTGGTAGGTACTTCAGAGAGAATGTTATTAATTCCAACAAAAAATGTTTGTCCTGGCCTTGTTTGCACGCACTTTGGAGTTCGGACTAGTCCTTACAACCCCTTTCCAGCCCTTTCACATGCTTACTACTTATGCCTTGGAATAGGATAAGGTGGCTCCAAGAGTTGAGGGCAAGATAAAATGAACCTGAGATCTCAAGAGAGAGCGAATTACCCTTGGTCCCAGCCAAAGTCACAAGGCCAATCCCATGGGGTTATTATTAATTGTGTTCTTTTCAATGAATTGTTTTCAACATTACGTCCAAATGTTTTATCACATTACATTAACTTAAAACATGACTATAAGTTAATCCCTGACTTAAGTCGGAAATTGGAACAACCCTAATAACTCTGGTGGAGCCTTTACCATGCGTGGTGAGAATATTACGAAGCATCATGGGCCGGTATGGACTTGGGGACCCTTCTTTTCCTTCCCTCCTTTTTTTGGCCTCCAAAACAACATCGTTTTGGGGGAAAAGGAGGGAGAAAAGGAGGGAAAGAAAAGGAGGGTCCCCGGATCCCTGCACCACGGGGCACTAGAACCTGAATTCGTTTCGGCAAACACGCTTTCCTCCTGCTCCAACTACCCCCACTCCCACCCCATAAATACACTCCCTTCCTCTTTGCTTCATCACTCCATCACATTACAAAAAAATTGCCCTCTTTTGACATCGTACAAACTCTACTTCTTGTTCGAGAGAGAGAGAGAGATATGAAGAAAGCTGTTGCAACTTTCCTTGTGGTATCACTTGTTCTCAGCTCTTTCCTCCTCCAGACAGCAAATGCTGGTTCAAGTAAGTGACTTATATTTGTCTATAACCTACGTACCACGTGCTCGAGTCAGTTTACTTGCACATTGATCCATGGATGAAGATAAACATCTTAGGTGCTTGGACCAATTAGGCGTTCATTTCTTAATAATCCCTCCGTCCCAAATTACTGGTCTCTTTTGAGCAGTCGCACATACCACTCAAACAATTGTCTATATTTCATAATCTCTAATGTTTTTTTTTTATGATTTTAAAAGTTTTGTTTAGTAAAACTAATGGAGATCTAGAGTTTCCCGTTTTAGCACCAACTACTAAAAGCCAATATTCTTAAAAGTGCTAAAGGCTAAGTTGATAAAACCAATTTGTTTCCCATTACTTAAAAACTACGTTGTTTAAAGCCAATTTCTATCACATGCTCCTTTCGTTAAAAACAAGTTGCTAAAATTATCTTGGTTGGGGGTGCTAAAAAGGACAAATTAAAAAATATAGACAATTTTTTAAGAGGTCTAAGTAGTAAAAAAAGAACAATAATTTGGGACAGATGGAGTAATAGTCATAAAGTGTAACTAGGTAGACATGCGATGACAATCAACATCTAGTCGATGACCCGTAAAATAACACCTCGTTATACTTTTCTTTAGTCAAAACAACATAATGCAAGACATTTTTCTTTGCTTGTGACTTGGGTGATCTCATGATTAATTCTCCGTCCCTCTACATCATAATTAAGTCCCGTTTTACTAAGTTTTGTTTTTTCATTAATGTATGTGAGAAAAATGGGGTTTCTCGTAATGCGTGAAAACCTAAAAAATAAAAAGATGGTGCTTGTTAGTAGTTTGGGTGGAAATTGCACCGTATTTCGCTCAATAATTAATTTTTGGCCTGATGTCTGATTCAGTGATTAAAATCTTTCATATTGTAGAGCTCGTCGAAAATAGTAATTACGCCAACTACCATATTGATCGATTTCAATAAATTTATCTCTACATTTCTTTCAAAAAGTGGGTGTTATCCTGTGTGCTAAGTCTATTTTATTTTTCCTAAATGAATTTAAGTTGAGTTTTCCATAAAATAAAATGGGAAATCCCATAAAAGCTGAAGCTGTTAAAAGTCAATTGTGATAAAATCTCTACTGGGAAAATGGTTGATTTTATCTTAGGGGAAACTACGTCTAGACTGATTAGTTACTGACCAAGATCCGACAATTTGATTTTTAACATGATTGAAGTGCTCGACAAGCTCTACACGAACACGAGGAATGATTTCGATCATTGAATTGGATCCATCATTGGGCCAACAATTGCTTAAATGCATGTGCAGTTTCCACCCAAACTGGCTAGTTACTACAAACTTACAAACCCATCTCCAAAATATAAATTCAACCAACATTTACAGTGTAGAAATACAGTAAATGGGCATGCATAACACATGTATTTTGTGGCAGCTGATTAATTTGGTTATATTCAATTAATGGTGTTTAATTGTTTTAGGTTTCTGTGACTCAAAGTGTGGGGAGAGGTGTGCAAAAGCTGGGGTGAAAGACAGGTGCATGAAATACTGTGGGATATGCTGCCAAGAGTGCAAGTGTGTGCCCTCTGGGACTTATGGCAACAAGCAGGAGTGCCCTTGCTATAGGGACAAGAAGAACTCCAAGGGCAAACCTAAGTGCCCTTAAAAATCATCTGTACCAGTTTTGAATGACCTAATCCATATCACATCATGTTATCTATCTATATATATAAAATAACCGTTGCATGTAGTATATTATGTGAATAAATTTGGGATACTTTGCCCAAGTACTGGTTATGATGCTCTTTTTCTTTAATCCAGTTTGTTTGATGGTTTTCGTTTTTAAGTAATAATCTTGTCGATTTTTTATTCCGGAATTCAAAATTCGTGTTCTAGTGTGCTTTGAGAAATATATTTTGCGTAATTTTAAGCTGTAGATGACAATTTTTGAAGTTCATGTATAAGACAGTTGGTGCAAAAATTGTTCTGGTTTGTTTTGCCTGATATTCGCTTATGAGAAGTAATCGAACAAATCAACGGCATAAGATCGTTTACAAACATAATTATCATGCACAAGTTCATAGAGATGACGAGAGAAACAATAGATTAGTGTGAGTCTGGGCTGAAGTCCCGTTGACGTATAATTCAAATACTTATATTATTCTAATATTCTATCACATGTAAATTAAGGGGGAAAAAAGGCGCGATGGTGGGCATTACTATGATTTAAAATAGACTGATATCATATTGTCAAGTATGATAATTTTGTATAAATTTTTGTCCAGTAATGAATGTAGAGGATGACCACAACCGTAAAATTTTCCCATTTTGTTCAAATGTTTAAGATACTAATGAAATTACAGAATATGCTCTTCTGAATTTTGGAAACTTGCGTCCCGAAGTCGAAGTATGTAGGAATCGTAGTATCCCCGTTTTTGAAATCTTACATCTATCTCCAATTGCACCAAGTACAAAGCATGCATACTACAAAGTTTGGAGTATGATCACAATCAAACTGAATTGATTGTGAAAGCAGATGTCTGGGTCAAAATACGAGCATCTCGGCTAATCTCAAGGCTCTCGAAATTGCATGAAGAAGCCTACAGCTACTGTTATCTGTCGGATGAAAATTTTACTGCAAACAGAGTGAGCCACCAACTTTTTTTTTTTTTTTGAACTGAGAGCCACCAACCTTGTACATACTGCATTAAACATTCCCCACTCCCAGTACGATGAGGTGGAATTATACATCCCATGGGTGGCATTGTCACGTGCAGTGTACCGTGTACGATGTTATGTTACATAAATTTCAGTTGGTTGGATTGTCCCACGGACCATGCTCCATGTTTGATCTTAAGTAGTACTCATAACGTACGTAAGTCACGTGAAGCAAAAAGTCTATACAGCTAACAATGCTAAAAATGTCTCATTATACGGCTTTTATACCATCTTGAGTTCGTAGCTTTTTTATCTCTTAACTTTTTCACTTTTCAACATTTAACGCGGTGGTTCAACGGACTCAGCGGGTCACTTTCACAATTTGAGTTTTAGGACATCGTGAGTTTGAGGTATACTGTCGAATTATGCAATTCGACTACCGGTTCTCTTGTTCTTGGACAATGTAGATGGAGTCCTTTGGTCATGCCCACAAATTAACTCTCTTTTTCACAGAAATTTAGGAATTAGAAAAAGATTCAAACCCGGGCATTCGTCCAATATAATCTAAAATGAAATGTTCTAAAGTAGCTGAAATTTACAATATGTATCTTTAATTTTGTTAATATAAACACGTGTGACGAAAGGAACAACATCACACTATATATCTTATAACACTGACATTGCGAATCGAGAGAAACACAGATACCTCAGATTCTATCCCATCCCCTGTTATGTTACAGGAGTACAACAATGAACAACAAATCACAAATTCTCAAAACTACTTGCCACATATTGATGCATCGCCAATGACACTATGATACATAAACACACGACTTTACCAAGACCCACAAACATTTCGAAGAGACGTAGCAATTGAGAAATAGGATGCCTAGAGAAGTGTCTTAATCGCGAATGGCAAATCATGCTGCTGCTTCAAATCGTCGAAGAATGCTAGGACCCTTTTCCCAAAAAGATTGGAGCGCATAAAGGGGTCATTCAGCTGGACTAAATTGAACAAAGCCTTGCGGATAACCCCCTGCTTTTGCAATCAGTAAGAAACAGGTTACCGGCTAATTACTAACGCATAACAAACAATGTTGGAAAATTTTACAGCCAAACACATATTCCATGTAATCAATCACAGCTTGTGAAAATAAAACGATAAATCTACTGCCAGCACGACAATAGCAGGTTATGTGTGCAAAGGATTAGTCACGCGTTGAGTACTGTTTAACACTGCAGAAGTCTTCTGGAAGACTTGAATCAGGGACCAGTTATGGAGATCAATTCTTTTTTACACTGCCTATTTAAAGGCAAATTTTTATTTTTATTTTTATGGTAATGATATCTGCAAAGAGTCTTTTAAGTATTTGTTTTAGGTGCTGAGGGTTAGATGATTTTCAAATTCAACAGTGCATAGGTCCTAGTTCGGATCCATGAGTTGTGTTTGAGACAGATTTTGATGGGTTATAAGTCCAAAACTAAAATGTTGGCCACCAAATACTATTGTACTCAACCAGATGCCGTTGAAGGTGAGACTTACGCATTTTCAACCAACGAGAGTGAGGGTACTCTTAACGCTTGCTAAATAAAGCTGAACAAAATCATTCTCAGCAGTAGATGGTGATGTTGCATATCAAGTTCTTGCAAATTTGCTCGCCCGGTGATGGAAAGCTGCTATATCATTGTAACATAGTCATATTAGTATTCGACGGGGTACTACTCATAACCCTAGTTCCACTTTCATACACCAAACCCTTCATAATCAAGCTATAACCCTTAACCTGTCCTGAACAATTTGCCCTTCGATTCCACGAGACAAAATATGAACAGCAGCTAACCCCAGATTTCTAGCACACTGGAAACCTAATCGTATTCTACTCTGGTTGTACATAATCCTTAAGCCTTCCTCAAGCCTATTCAACCTGAAGTTAACCTCTTATTTCCTTAGACCTATCAAAAATACAACCGAACCCTAGGCAGCTATAAATTCACAGATTCTGAGTGTAATAATAAATAAAAAAAAAATCTATTATCTACAATTCGCAATCAGAATCTAAAACATAGTGGGCTCGCAAACAAATGTTCTTATTGCTATCAGTTATTGGTCATGACTTCGGTTCAATCTGGTTTTATTTATTTATTTATTTTGAACGGCTCCGGCTCTATCTAGTTGATTCCACTTTTATCTGCCTTTTTGCTTGTACTCCCAGACCAACAAAAACAAGAATCAATGGACAAGGAACATAGATATACAAACTAGACATTTTCAAACATATTGGAGCCTGAAGATACAATCTGTTATTATCTGTCAAGAGTTCAGGTCAGCCTCATTAAGTTCATGAAAATTTCGTCATATGATAGACGAATATGACAAGAAGAATACGATATACAGTTGGATTCAGTGGATAATCTTACCCGAGACACTTTTAATGCTGTCTGAATGACGAAGTTTCCAAAAGGATCAACCAAAAGCAGACAAACATTTGGACTCGTAAGCAGCTCGACGATAATCCGGGAGGCTTGCACTTCTCCTGCTACTGTCAAACATCTCTCAACAACACAACTAGAGTGTTTCTTGCGGGACAAAGCCAAATAACTCCCTTCAAACTGCCTTAGGAGATTCTCAGTGACTTCTGCTATCCTCAGCTCCAGCAGACGCTGCACCACAAAGTTTCTGCATGCGAAAGGAAAAGTAAGAATAAACACACACTAATCATATGTTGTAGTGGGACTGGAAAAAAAGCAACTGAAAACGTGTCATGGTCCCGTTAATATGTTCGGAACAAAGCATTGGATTGGACTACAAATTCAATCGGATCAGATATCCCACATTTGGGTGAAGCTTTTGTGGTTAGGACTAACATCTATCAGATATGATATCCCCAGAAATAACCGAGACATACAATATCCTGGAGGATATGGTATTATGCAATCCAAACACTGTTAATACCTGGTCACTAAATGTGTGGAAGTATATATGTGTCAGTATTAGTCCAGTTACATAAACAGGGCCTACAGACACTAACCCGTGAGGATCTTCTGCTAGGTGAAGCGCGTTGGCTATTGTCTCAGCGAAAAGGCGCTCTCTATATTCACCCTGATAGAGCAACAAGCATGACTGCAGCACACGGGACCCAATTGAATCGGTTGCAACTTCAAAGCAATGTATTGCCATCTCGTTGATAAGATTCTGCAAAGATAGTGTACTTGTCAAACAATTCATTGAGCAGAAATGAAACTTGTGTACAAGGCTTGCGTTCAGTATGCTGAGAAAGATAATCAGAAAAAAAATATTGGGGAACATGAAAAGTTTCCCGAAATGGTCTAGGAAAGAGAAATCAATGGTCCAGATCAATCCCTACTACTCCTCTAATCAGAATTTCAATAGATTTTGAACACACATCCACATGCAACAACTCATCATTAACCAAGGGTATTGTGAATAAACCATAGCTTGAATAGAGTAACAAAGAACATGGAAACAGGGAGCAAGATTCTCTCCGGTCCTTCATCCAGTCTGGCCTATTTGTCAGCTTTTCCCGGGCTCAGTTCGGGGGACCCTTAAATTATTAGATCTTGTAGAGAGCATCAATTACGCCAAAGGTTATGTTGATCAGATATCATGTAATATTCTTTCAGAACTCATCTATGTTGCAGAAAATGGCTTTCTATTCAGTGTTCAAACTTTAATTTTCTATCTTATGCAACATAAATGTACTTTAAATATCAACCGATATCAGATAAATATGACTTTTGGCATGACTGCTGTTCTGGATCACCGAATTGTGATAGGAAGAGCCCATAAACGGGCCAACCTGGATGGTCTATTTCGTTTGATGGACTGGAGAGGAACCTATTCCTGAAAACAATAGCTGTCACGAATTGAAATATCAAGGTAGGTTTACGAGTGAGAAATAACATCATAAATTACAGAATCATCCCAGTAAATTCAAAAAGGAGGATCAAACATTACCTTATTATCTTGACAAGAGAAATTTTGCACACAATGCCTAATAATGAAGTGACCATTTGGGTTATTGGCTAATGCTGCAGCAGAAGGGCTTATAGCTGACATAACCAAGGAAATTTGCTGTTGGCTATTGATATGATCCAACAACACCATTACAGCTCGAGCTCTGCAGCAACAAATGCATATTAATTAGACAAATCAAGGGCATGTTTGGGAGCCACATTTCACCGTTTTGCATTGTATATTTCTATATTGTGAGTGTTTCACCGTTGGTTTTGGAACCCATTCATTCAGAATACATTAACAAAATGAATAAGAGAATGTAGAATTCGAAAATGATCTCCCGATGACCTTTTTGAATTCTCATTATGTTTTCAAAACTACCCTTTTGCAAAGTCTCGTGTCCATATATCATCCATACAAATACTTTTTCTGATTATGAAATTTCAAAAAATGAAGAATAAAAAGAATTAACTCCCAAAAATGCCTCAAAATTGACAAGAGCCGAAGAATTCAACTCAAATATGAACAAACATCGAACAACCAACAATAAAACCGTACCCGTATGGATGAAGGCATATTTTAATGACTTGAGATCGAGACCTGGTCACCGATTGAATGATTCGAGTCTTCTGTTTCTCATTGCAAACCTTGAAAATCTCCTGAATGACGTAATTCCCGTGTCGATCCCTCATTAATTTACCTACATGGTTAATCATATCCGACAATACCATCTCAATTTCATCCTCCTTTGGGTACTGCTTGATCAATTTTCGCAACAAGTTACTCCCATTTGCGTTTTTCGACAGCAAGAATACTTGACCCCTCAAATCTCCCAACGAGAGGGAATCCAGGTAATCTGTCAATTGGTGTAAATGCAAATCAGGCCTTGAAACATTTGAATCATCTAACTCATTCCCATTCCTCATTTGTTCATTAGAATGTGAAACAATTTGAATCTGGGAATTGAACTGATTTCTTGATCGTTTCTTGGATTGCAAGAAAGGCCCAGAAAAAGAATTCAACCCATAATCACCGTCCTGTGGCCCAACAGTCAGATTTATGTGGGACCCACCAAAATCCATCATCTGGCCGTTGACGGCATTCTGAACCATCAACGACGTCTGCAATTTATTGTTATCATTGGCTAGGGACGTAACAGGGTTGTGGCTCTTTTTGGTTGTTCCCAAATTACCCCGGCCGATTGAATTATCAATCGGTGGTTTCCCGCGGTCAGAACAATTCTGGCCGCGGAAACCCGGGGGAATAAGCGGCCGTTGGTGCTGAGAAGGCGGCGAGGCGAGGCCGAGGTGGAAAAGAGCATCTTCGAGTTCTAATGTGCAGTTGTCGTCCACTAGGCCATAATAATCCGACAATGAAGGTGGTTTAGAAGGGAAATTTTGCGACGGAGGTTGATTATTAGCCATACAAGAAATGCATTGGCAGAGGATGAGGTGAGGGGAGAGAGCTTTGAGAATTTTGAGGGGTTTGGATAAGTTTTATAGGAGGGTTTGATGTGGTTTTGGGGCAATGTCAAGTATTTTGGATTGGATGAGTTAGTACAGCTGTTTATATGCATATTTAGAGACTGGAAGAGATGTGTACATGAAGGAAGCTGCAGCCTGCATGCATATTACAGAGGGGGAACGCACCTTCTCTTCAGACTTATTTTGATGATCAGAATTAGCACTCCTATTTATTTTTGAAATTTGATTTAGAAAATTAATCCTGCTCAAAAATTTATTTTGATAAGATATTGAACGATATATGACTGGTACATACGTATCTTGATCATTAAAATGAATTTAATCCAATACTTGAGGATAAATCTATCTAGTAGTTATACTAATCTTTATCCAAGCAGCCAGGGCCGGAACATAGAAGGGGAGGGAGGCGCCGAGGGAGCACGTGCCACCCCAGTTCCGCCAGGGTTTTTTTTTTTTCCGCGACAAACCAAACAGATCTTTCATAAACAAAGCTCTTGCACAAATCCGCTTTGATCTTTCATAAACAAAGCTCTCGCACAAATCCACTTTGATCTCGCTCAGCAATATCAAACGATGGCCGGATGACAGCAACTTTGATATTCAGTGCGACTTCGACGTGCTTCGTCTCCGAATTATAATATAGGGAAAATGATATTAATTATAGTGGTACAAATTATAGAAATTTGAAACGTGGATACGCCACTCATGGATAAGGGGTGAGTTTCGTTATCTCATGAAAATTCAAAACATGAACGGTTCGTTGAATTAATTGGGAATGAAAAGAGCTCACAAATGACTGAATGAGCAAACTGAGGGGATGGAAAATCAGTTTTCATACAGAAACTGTCTTGTCACCTTTAGAGGTGCTTTCATCCGGGAAAATTTTGGGTACCAATAGGGGTACCAGCTGTCATGCATACATGGTGCCCTTTTACCAATAAACAAGCGCCAGCAATGCAAGAAATCAGATGGTAGCAGAAAGTGGGCCAGGTCAGGGAAATACCCTGCAACTTAACGGTACCCAAAATTTTCTCCTTTCATCCGGTTGGTAACATTCCGCTCCGGACAAGTGCTCCTCCTCCTCCGTCTCATTTTAAGTGTGTTATCTCATAATTCCAACTTATTTTCTCTCACATCAACTTTAACAACTTTTATATTTACTTTCCATTATTTATCATTATCAATATAATAATACCCGTTAATTAACTTTCAAAAGGGAATATACTTTTATGAGCAAAATAGGAAATATACCCACTAACTTTTCAAAATACATACTAATTAAGGAAGAACCCAAAATGAAAAGTTAAACACTATAAAATGGACGGAGGGAATAGCATTTTCTTTTTAGATTTTTAAAAGAAATTTAGTCCCCTGTGAATCTTGTGTAAATATGTACATAAAAGCAACACATTAGGCTAATTTTAGGCTTATCTACCATTTTAGTCCCTACAAAATACACCAAGTTTCAATTTCGTCCTTACAAAATATATTGTGTCAATTTCGTCCTTATAGTTTCAAATGAATTTCAATTTTCCCCTTCCGTCAAATTAATGACGGAAAGTGCTTATGTGGCAAACGGGAAAATGCTAAAAATA
Organism: Gaultheria prostrata; assembly: GCA_036023075.1. NCBI lineage: Eukaryota > Viridiplantae > Streptophyta > Magnoliopsida > Ericales > Ericaceae > Gaultheria > Gaultheria prostrata. The sequence goes on along the minus strand of JAXBDA010000173.1, from coordinate 62,786 downwards.
CCAAAAAATTATTTAAAATACCGAAAAAATTATTATTCTCCAAAAAAATGATAAAAAATTACAAAAAAGTAAAATTTAAATACCGGAAAAAATTCATTAGACAAAAAGTTTATGAAAATTTTCTAATGATTTTTTTTTTGAGATTAATCATTCGTATTAACTGGAGGAATCAGAAAATATAAAAATATGAGTCGAAGTTAACAAAAAATCATTTAAGACGACACTTGATATCAAAAAAAAAAAAATAGTAATTCCTCTAGTCGATAAATATGGACCGAATTAGACAAAAATATTTTCCAAAGACGAAAGAATACCACAACAATAACAGAACTCATCTAGTCCCCAATCATTGGGGGTATGGGTGGGGGATGGTTGAGAAACAGACCTAATCTTTGGCAATATGCACAAAGTGGCTGTGCTTAGAATACCACTGAAACAGTGGCCCCCTAAACCTCCAAGAACCGAGGAGCTATACGGACGTTTTGTTGCAGAAGCATGCCCCCAAATCAAAGCCAAAAGGCATCAAGGAGGGCAGACCTAGAGACCCAAATCAATATCTGTACTCATTACCATGCTTCCTTCATTAATGGTCCAGAGCATCTCAGTAATGAGTACAAAGACAAAAGAATACCAAATAGCTATTTTTTTTTTTGTTATAAAGTGTCAGCTTTGCCCCAAGGGCTGTTTTAATTTCTCCAACCTTGGTTGGAGTTCTCTCTTTTCTCCCTCCAACTTGATGTACCCATTGTCAAATTTTCTTCAATAAATTTTATTACCGTTTCATCTTATATGAACTTTTTTTAAATTCGGCCATATTTTATACTTTTGTTATTCCTCTCGTCGATACGAATGATTAATCTCCAAAAAATCATTAGATAAATTTCATAAACTTTTTTTCTAATGAATTTTTTTCGGTATGTTAAAATTTTATAATTTTCGTTATTTTTTTTGGAGATTAATCATTTTTTCCCGGCATTTTAAGCATTTTTCCTTTATTTTAAGCATTTTCCGTTTGCCACATAAGCATTTTCCATTATTAATTTGACGGAAGGGCAAAATTGAAATTCGTCTGAAACTATAAGTACGAAATTGACACAAAATATTTTGTAAGGACGAAATTGAAACTTGATATATTTTGGAGGGACTAAAATAGTAGATAAGCCCTAATTTTATCTCTATCTAAGAGTATGTCTAGAAGTTTTGACATATGCAAGACTAGCAACGTACCAGAAGTTAATTTTTCAAAGTTTTTTCTTTTTTACTTTATTTTTGGGGCAAATTTTGGCGTCAATAGTTAGCATGAGATCTCATTCGCCCGGTAAAAAAATTAAAAATCATGTCAGTTTCTTAAATTTTGTTACATTGTGTGATTCTGAAATTGTCTAAAATTTGGATGCCTACAGGCTACACATTACCTAAAAAGGGGTTTCACCGTATGCGTGCAACATAGGGTGTGAGAAATGAAACACTATCTATCGATCAAAATTTATAGTTTCATTCCTTAACCTCTCATATTAAAGTTAGGGAAAACTTCAAAAAAGCCTCCAAACTTTAATCACAATACTTCATAGGCCTCCAAATTTCATTAAATATTAATTGAACTTCCAAACTTTACACATTTTTTTCAATTAGGCTCACATCGTCTAATTCCGTTAACTTTTGGACGGAATTTCCTTATATGTCTGTCTTCACACCCAAAACGACGTCGTTTTGGGGCAACTCAAGGAGACCATTTTACACGATCGTATGGGAACACTTCGAGGTCCCACACAATCGATCTGAACCGTCTAATAATTTTAAAACAATTACTTGGGTGGTTTTGTATAATTCAAGCCCAATCGGTTATTTATACGAAATCGATCTAAGTCGTTTATTTTTTTCATTCAGAATTTAGACCCTATAATCTAGAAGAATTTTGAAAAAAAAATTAGACAATTGTGTGCTCGGTATCGTCTTGATCTGAGCCGCCTATATTTTAGGGATTGTAAAAAGAGCGTTTATAAAAATAAAAAAAATCTTGATCAGATATCAATAGGTATCACAACAATTCATTTTTAAGAATTAATATTTTCTTTTTGATACATATCCCTGTCTGATCAAAATAATTATTAGTTTAATATATATTCTTCGTAACAATCCCAACAAAATATGCGGTCAGATCAAGACGAAACCGAGCACACAATAATTTAACTTTTCTTCAAAATTCTTTCAAATTATAAGGCCTGAATTCTGAATGAAAAATTGAACGACTTAGATCAATTTGTATACATAACCGATTGGGCAAAAACTATACAAAATCACTCAAATAATTAATTTAAAATTATTTGACGGCTCAGATCACTTGTGGGCCCCACATGACCGTGTAAAATGGTTACCTTGAGTTGCCCCCAAAACGACGTCTTTTTGGGAGAGAAGACAGACACATAAGGAAATTTTGTCCAAAAGATAAGGAATTAGACGGCGTGGGCCTAATTGAAAAAAATGTGTAAAGTTTGGAGACCTATGAAGCATTGCGGTCAAAGTTTGGAGGCTTTTTTCAAGTTTTCCCTTAAAGTTATATGCTTTACCAATTGGCACACCTCAACTTATTGCTCGTGTACTAGTACTTAAATACCGTCTGAGATCCCCTTTTTCCGAAAAAATGGTGTTCCTCTGTCCTGAAGTGTTTTGGATTGTTGGATTATATGTATTTTGTTTTAAAATTATTTATGTGATCCAATGGCCAGAAATGCACCGGAACAGAGGATTTGATTCCCTTAAGTACTAGAAGGTTATGGATTTGAATTGATGGAAAAACATAGATACTCTTTGTTATAATCTAACTTAATAAACATCCTATCGTTTAGGAAAAAAAATTGTTTTATGTTTTGTTAATTAGAAAAAGAAATTGGTTTAGTATAATGGCATTGAAATCTTGAGTCTTAATTGATCGAGTTACTTTTTTTTTTTTGGACATGCAAGAAGTGTTATCTGTTAGTAAGATTTTGACCATTGGTCTTGTACATGGGGGATCTGGTGCCTACCAATTTTGCTAAAACCCCGTGATTGGGTGAGCTTTGAATCAATCATAAATAAAATATTTTAATGTGGAGTCAAGTCGCCTATAAAAATTTCAACTATTTTTCTTCCACATCAACTTTCCATTACTTACTCTTATTAATATAATAATACCCACTAACTTTTTAAAAATGAATCTACTTTTAAGGGCAAAATAGGAAATGTACCCACTAACTTTTCAAAACACACACTTATTAAGGGACAACCCAAAGTAGAAATGTATACACTATAAAAGGGACGGAGAGAGTATTAGAGACGGAGAGAGTATTAGAGTCAAGTCCCTTCCTCGTATGGATGTCCAAACAAAAAGGGGTTTCTTTCTTTTGGCGATTAGGTGGCCTTTTCGTTTTCAGGAGCACTGCATACCCAGAATCTGGTACCCCAGAATTTGGAACACAGGGGAGGTGTTGCGCAGCGTGCTGTGCGGCGGCTTTCGGCGCCTCGCCGGCTCTCTTCCGACAATCCGAGACGTCCACCGCGTAGAGCTCGTCGAGTACTACAACCCTACCAAAAATCAACTTGATCGGATATCGTTAAGTGCCTCATCGGAACACAAATAACTTAAAAAATATGGGTTTAATAGTTTTCATCCAGTGTTTCAAGTTATGTGTGTTCCAATTTTTTTCAAGTTATATATGTTTCGATAAGGCACTTAACGATATCCGATCGAGTTTATTTTTGGTAGGGTTGTAGTACTCGACGAGCTCTACGCGGTGGACGTCTCGGATCGTCGGAAGAAAGCCGGCGAGGCGCCGAAAGCCGCCGCACATCACGCTGCGTAGCACCTCCCCTGTGTTCCAGAATTTGGTACCTAGAATTGATCCAAATACACACACAAGAGTGTGGGCTCCACGCAGAGTGTGCGTGGAGCCCACATTCTTGTGTGTGTGTTTGGATCAATTCTGGGTAGGGGTGCTCGCGGTTCGGATTGGTCCGGATTGACAATGAATCCAATCCTAATCCGCAAGTCACGATTTTTTAAAAATAAAATCCGTGTCCAATCCAAAAGTCTCACGGTTCGGTTCCAATCCGATCCGCGCGGTTCGGTTCCGGATTTGTCCAAGGATTTTCAGCTTATTCTAAAAAAAGAAATCATCAACTCAATTTCAAATTTTGCCCCTGTTCGTACCCTACATGTAGAAAATCAAGTAGCAGATGCACTAGCAGAAATAGAAACCAATGCAATCAAGACTACAAACTTATACTAGCACGTAGATAGTTTCAGTCCACAAACAAAGGCACTAGCAGAAATAGAAACCAATCAAGACTACAAACTTATCCTAGTAGATAGTTCCAGTTCACAAAGGCAAAACTTCTACATAACAGTTTACCCCTAGATTTTATAGGTGATAACAATATACCCCTTCATATCAAAATATCAAATTGACAATATTTATAAAAGTGATATAATTATTTATCTATAGATATATATATATATATATATATAATATATTTTAAAATTACATATAATAAAAATCTCATGGTCCGGATCGGTTAATCCACGATTTCAAAATCAAAATCCGTGTCCGGACCACGAGTCACGGTTTCTTATTTTTTTAATCCGTGTCCGGACCATTAATCCACGATTAAAATCCAAAACGTGCGGATCAGTTCGATCCGGACCGGATTCACGGTTCACCGGTTTTTTTGAGCAGCCCTAATTCTGGGTACTTAGCATTTCTGTTTCGCTTTTCATGTTCCTAAGAGCAGCCCCAACAAGGCTCCCTAAAGAGGAATTTTAGCTATAATAGGGAGGGAAGTGTCAAATCAATCCCCCAACAGCCTCAATAAAAAGCTCCCTATTCTACTTGGATGAACAGTGCCTCCCTAAATCCCTCCTCATTTAGGGAGCTACTGTTCACTACCTTTTTTTTCCTCTCTCGGTCTCTCTCTTTTTAATAATAGAGAGGATTGTTGGAGTTTTGAAAGAGATGTGAGTAGGTAAAGTGAAAAATATGCACTGTTCACTACTATTTTTAGCTCAAAATTTACTGAGACTGTTGGGGATGCTCTAACCTACCAAACAAAAGGAAGAAATTAAACTTCTTCCAATCCAAAAGGATTAGCTCAATTACTCAGGAGGACGAAGGTAAAAATGCCTCACAAACGGACTCGGGGATGCTGGTGAGTGCATTCGGGCCGTCCATCTCGGCAATCGACGGCCCAGATTTTTTCATGGACTCTTCCATGGAAAAATCTGCATCGTCCAAAGCCCTTTTGGAAGGCCCAGATGCGCTCACTGAGGCCGCTCACCAGAAACCCCTGTTCCCTCACAAACATGTCTCCCACTAAGAGCAAAATCTTTGGGCCACCATTTCGGTGAGCGAAAACTTGCGTAAAATAAATGTGGAAGGGAACTCCAATTTACGATCGATGCGGCCACGAGACCTAATTGCAGTTGGTGGGATCGTTCTTGGGCACCCACAAACCTAAACTCATTCCACATTAATATTTTATTTACATAAACTTCTTCATTTTTCTTTTCGTTTCTCCCCACAACTTCAAGATCCAAACATTTCCCTACGAGTCTTTCCAAAACCATGCATATAATTTGTCAAATTGGGGAGTTCATAGAGGTATGAAAAGCTTAATTTCAATCACTCTGTTGCAGTATGTATGATTGATAGGTTTCAGGGACAAATAATACTGCAAATTTATCTCATCTTAATCTAATAAGAATGCAAGTGTTAGTTAGCTGATGCGGTAGAGCTCTTGATGCCCCACACTGCATCCCGGGATCGAGTCTCATTGCCCCTTCCCCCATGTAAAAGATTAGGAATGACGAATGACAAAAGAAAAAAAAATCTGGTAAGAATATCCCTTATCACTACTAACTAGTGCTGTTCAACCATAAAAAAGCTTCTACTTGTAAACTGTTTTTGAAAAGAACCAAAAACTAGTTCATGAATACTACTTCTATTCGAAAACAAAAACAGGTACAAGCTCTTACAATCCCTTTGGAGATGCAAGGATTCGAACGAACAAGGATCCGATGCACAGGGTAACTACAAAATTTTGTGGCCTCTTCAATCATACATGAAAAGTTTGCTGACCTAATTCTTTGCATGCTCGTATCCCTCGGAGCGTAGTAGTCTAAACCAGGAATAGGGTCGGGTGACACCAAATGAAATTAGATACAGAATGAATGCTGCGTAGGCAGCAATTGCAGTGCAGACCAGAAAGCTAAGCAGAAATCCATTAACCTTGGAACGGAAAAAATCCAGCAAAACGTACCCGTTGATTGCCATTACTAGGGCAGTTATAGTCCACACGACCCTCTACAAAATCCAAAAATCAACAAATGAATCAGTAAAAGTAGGAAGCTCTTTTCCAGCATTAATTTGACGAGTATAGCCAATGTGTTATGTAGCCACCAATTTTACAACCTAATCTTCATGTGCATTATAGAAATTCTACGGAAAAATAAAACGGAAGCACAAACAAACTCACATATAACATACAAAGAAACAAATAAAGTGATTAAATACTACTCCTGCACAAGTTAAAATCATGTCGATATAACCTGGAAATAGATTTTGAACTTGAAATTAAGCAAGCTAATAAGCTAGAAATGCAACCTGAGCATTACACAAGGTAGCATATGTAAGTTAGCCTTTATTGCAGCAATATTATCCTCAGAACTCAAAAACGAATTTGTCAGATGCCAGTTTAGGACTCAATACAATGCTTGACATGGAAGATTGAAGAACACTCCTGGAGAAGGGGAAAAAAAGAACTCAAGATGTTTGCACAACTCCATGCTTTCAGTTTGGGATTCGAACATACTGAATCAACTCAATTCATGAAAAAGGAGGAATTTGAAACTATTGTGCAACTCCATGCCAGCTAGAGAGCTACTCCAATGATGACCATATCGCCTCCATGGCACAACCAAGGAATTTTTTTTTTTGCTCGGCAAAAATGTTTTATTATACTTGAAACAAAGTTACAAAGATAATAGGGTCAAGGGCACACCGGCTGTAGCCACCCAAAACCCACCCCAATACCCAAAAAAAGCCAGACCCAAAATGAGCCAAGCCCAAACCAAAAACTCCCTCAAACCTAAAAAAAACCCCTAAAACTCTCCCCAAGCTAGCCGCCACCCCTGGACCACGCCACTGAGAACCACCAGGTGCCGCACCTCCGTCAGAGCACAACCAAGTTAACAAAGGACAGCTGAAAGAAGCATTGCTAATTGATAATTGATAAGCAGATTTTACTGGGAGGCTGAAAGAGGTTTATACTCCTAAGGTTGAGCTAAGAACTTGACCCATGCTTATTTGGATCTGTTGGAAGGGCAAAGACTCTTGGCCACTCCACCTTCAACTATAATCAACAAGGAGTTGGGGATTCTATCCTCATTACAAACCCCACTCACGGGCTCCAAATTTGATTTAGTTTTATTAGCTCGAGGTTATAGAACATCCTTAGGAATTAAGTCGTTCAAAACAACAAATAACCATGGATTGAAATAACATAATAGTGAAAAGTTAGCAGCTTACCTCCAAAGTAGGTCCGATTTTAAATACCCCCATGACCTGCTCCTTGGACACCAAGGTAAAAAGAGGGATGAGTGAAAAAGGAATTTGCATAGACTGAAGCACATTAAGCCACTCATTCATAGAATCCAGCGTAGATTCGGATCTCTTAAAAACAAGAGCCACAATAATAGTTGGAACAATTGCACAACTTCGCGATATCAACGACCTCAGCCATTTTTTCAACTGAAGATCAAGAAAACCCCCCATTATGAACTGGCCGGCGTAAGTGCCCGTTATGGTGCTACTTTGCCCAGCCACTAATAACCCAATGCCCCATATGTAATATATAGGAAATAATCCTCCACCATATTTCTCTTGGAGATATAGCCCTGCATTTGCTAGGCCTACGCTATTGGCTTGTTTAGAACCGTAGAATCCCACAGCAAAGACGGAGGTGACAAATAAGTTGATAGCAAAAGATACAAACAGGGCAACTGAGGATTCAATGGAATAGTACTTGAGAGCCTCTTTCACCCGGCCAATCTTGTTAGGGTTTATATTCCTAGACTGTACTAAAGCAGAATGTAGATATACATTATAAGGTGTAATGACACACCCCACTATTCCCACCGCCTGTTGTATTGTTTTTGAGCTTAGTTTCGGAACCAAAAGACCTGAAAAGGGAAATTGCGTCTTTAATGTTACTGTCGGGTGGAACTGCAATGGCATACAGTAGCAAAAACAAAAGGGCAATGTTAGTTTTCTGACCTGTAACTAGTTCCTTTCCACTAGGCTTTGTATCGACAAACATCCATGCAAATGCTAGCGCCATCATTGAGATGAAACCAGCAAAAACAGCTTCTATTTTCCTCACTCCATAGTTCTCAAGAAATAGAAAAAAAAAACTGTCCACATCGAGTAAAACAGGACAATCAATGATGACAGAATGAGCTTACATCTCCAGTTTTAAGAGAAACAACAAACTAAAGATAAATGCAAGAATTAGAAACAAATTTGTCTTAGCATGTGTTGTGTTAGCTTTCTCGGGAAAGAAACAATTTGTATTACAATACTTGATTCTAAATCATTATAACGAATGCTTTCGTATTGGCAAACAAACAACCATTCAATTTACGACAATCTAATTCAAATCTTGTGATTAAGGATTAAGGCCAAAGTGTGTGCGCGGCTGAGTAGTTAGAGTATCTTTCAGAAATCTAATACTCCTATGCGCATATGTTGATTTCCCTTAATGTTTGAATTGCCTTGTTGATTCTAAATTTGCTTTTTGATTTTTCAAAAAAGTTCTTAAAACAATTTTACAAAATGTACTTTGCCCGACAAGTTTTCTAGATCATTCTACAACTTACAATGTTGGATAGCAGATTACTGTTGAAACCATACGAACTGCACTTTGTTTCCAAAAACAAGAAAATTGTATTCGAAACATTACACAAACAGGCTTGTGTAGTCAAAACAACACACGCTATCACTCACAAATGATGACTCTCAGCCCCGGCCCTGAGAATTCTTGGGCTGTAGGCTAGGTATGTAAATGGGGCCTCTAACGGATTCCAATAAATATTATTTGTCGGTCAAGATTAACAAGATGTGCCGGTGATGTAGTGGCAGACTATGTGTGTGAGGAATTGGTTCAAGAAGTTTTGTGTTCAAATCTCAACAAAGACAGTTGAAGCCCAGCTTTTGTAAGTGTTCAAAAATATATTTTCGCCTAAAAAGTGCAGAGGTTGTGGGTTGAACCCATGACCTCTCAGTTAGCAAAGACGCATTGTACCACTTGAGCTCCACTCACTTATTTGTTGGTTGAAAGAGATATATAATATTTATTATATGTCGTAATTTGAGGGGCCCTGTTTTTTGCCCAAAAACTGGGGGCCCTAGGTGGCGGCCTTGTTGGACTACCCCCAGGGCCGGCCCTGATGACTCTCTCATACACACACAAGAGAAAGTACATGATTCACTTTAGTAAAACAATCCTTTGGACTAGGACTCTCACTTTAGGGGTGTTCCGCTAAGGGTGACTTTTTGGCTTTTCACGGCTTTTTAAATGATGTATTATGAGAGAATAATCTGCCTCGAAAATAGCAATAAGCTGGCTTTCTGACTTTTTGAGTTAGTGGAATAGGGTCTTTATGGACACCTCCCTTTGGACTAGGACTCTCACACTCTTGACTTGGAGTCTCTCTTTCTTGCATTCTTGCATGAACTCTTTCTTGCATACTCCTAAAGAACCCCATGGATGCTTTAAGATGAACATGTAATTCAAGACTTCTAGAAGCTTCTAGAGAAGCCCGTAATGTTCTGTCATGTTCTGGACTATTCTAGTAGAACTATGAAGCTTGTAGCATGAGATTGTGGAAGACTCTAGCATATTATAGAACTTTGTTTCCAGACCATTCTAGAGAAGTCTAGATGTTTCTAGAAATATCCAGAAGTTTCCAGTGACGTTCGAAAGACTCCAGAAAGCTCAGGAGAGGCGGCGATGATCTTTCAACACTATCACGGTTTCCAGCAAAACAAAGGATATGCAAAGCGGCAAGGTTAGTCTTGTTAGTTGGTGAATTTGTTCGCAATACAATTGACTAGGTTCGATTCTTGGGTCTCGTTGCAAGAGACAAAGTTCTTACCAATTCCCCACTACAACCTCTCTTTCACCATACTCCATATTGAGAGGAGATTAGTAGAAGTGCGTGTGAGCTGTCAATAAATAAAAATGAAAACGAACACCTGGGAAAAAGAAAGCAGAGCACGTACCAATCACAAGCCGTAATAAGAACCCCAGCCCACAGAGGCAAAACGCCCCGACTCAGAATCCTAATCGCAATAGCACTCCCAATCACCTCCTGAATATCGGCCCCAATCAAGGCCACCTCCGTCATGATCCACAACAAAATCCCAGCCCAATACGGATACTCCTCCCTACACAGCTCCGCCAAATGTTTCCCCGTCGCCACCCCCAGCCTCGCCGATAGTAACTGGATCAACAGGCCCACCGCCGTCGCCCACATCATCAGCCACAACAGCGAGTATCCACCGATCGCACCGGCCTGCAAATCCCCCTCTATGTTTCCTGGATCCAAAAACGCCACGCTCATTAGCAGGCCTGGCCCAGTGAACTGCCACATCTTCTTCCACGAGAACGGCTGCGCCACCGCGTCGCCGTCGTCCGCGGCGGCGATCGACTCGACGTACACTGGTAGTATCTCGCCTCCTCGAAAATCGCCTGCGAATTTTTCAGCCTCTTCCAAGAGACTATCGCCGGCTTCGTCATTGATCGATGCGGCGCCATTGTCTTCCTGCGGAGGAGAGCTCATTGTATATACTACTTTCTTTTTCTGTTTTTTTTTTTTTTTACACAATTTTCAAAATTGGCTTCGTTTTCTTCTTCGTTTTGTATACATCTAAGCAAGAATTCTACTCGATCGATTGATTTTTATCGATGAGCTAGATTGACTCCTTGATGTTTGGGAAATTGGACTGGAGTGTAATTTGACGAAGGCTATTTTGAGCAATGGAGGAAATAATTTCTGTGGACGACAGGATTGCCATGAAGTGATGTTGGCTAAAAACAGGTTTCTCCATCCGCATTTTTGCCTAATTTAAGCAAATAATTCTGCACATTTTTAAATGGCAAGCATTGAACACCACATTTCGCGCGAGTGGTGGAACTAGGCTTGTCAATCGACCGGATTCAATTGGGATTCGTACCGAAAATATTCGATCCGAATTCGATAACACTAATCCAATAATCCGAATGCGATAATATCGTCGGTCTATCCCAACACCAAACACACTTCCCGGTTCCCAATCTTCTCCGAGTTCGTTGTTCGAATTGAGATGTCAAAATCCAAGACAAGCTGCAATCCTAAAATCCAACACGAGCGAAATTCGTTAGATATTCATCCAAATTAGATATATGTAAGCTAATTATTCAACAAGTAATGAGGAATCAAATCAAATTTGACGTTTGAATTGATTACCAGCAGAAGCAGAGGACAACAAATTAGGCTTTGTTGCTTAACGATCTACTATTGCTCTTTCATCTTTTGGTGAATTTCGTTGTTCTCTCTCTCTTTTCCACTCTCCTTCATCAACCTTGGCTTCTTCAGGAATGAGAATTTAACAGGACATTTCAACGCAAAATCCCACAGAAATGTAGAGAGAAAGTGTGTGTGTGGGTGTGGGGTAGAAGGAGTTGACCGGCGCGTAGAAAAATATTCTTGCTCAAAAAACCGCATTTGGATTTTTGGATTGCATATCCGATTTTTTCGTATTATAGAATTCGAATTTAGTGAAAGAGTTGCGGTTTCCTATCGGATTTGAGCTATTTCGAATTCAGACGGATTTAAATTCTATCAGATTCGGTTCCAATCATGTCCATTAACAGGCCTGGTTCAAACCCCTGTGAAAGAGTTTCGGTTTCCAATGTGGAGTACAAATATCTGGGGGAAGATAAATTTTGAAGTTTTTGCTCGACTATATCTGGGGAAAGATAAATTTCTCTACATGATCCTATTCATTATGGGGTTTTTGTAGTCAGAGCAATATCTGGGGAAAGAACCCATGCAAAAGCTTCAAAAATTTTACTCTCTCCGTCCCAAAATGTTTGACCTACTTTTCTTTTTTGATTGTCCCAAAATATAGGACCAATTTAAAAATTTCAACAAAAGAAAGTCGGAAAATTTCATTTCTGCCTTGAGATGCTTTTAACAATCAAAATAATGAAACCAAAAGAAGAAGAATTGAAAATTTTAAAATTTAAAGTGCGTTTTAAAATTTTGAAAAAGCTCTCTGATTACACTAGCGGCAAGATTTTTCGCTTTCCGGAAAAAATTTTAAATTCAAAACTTGATTAACTCTTATTTTATTAGAGTCAACTAATGAAGGCTAAACTTGAAAAGTTACAAGTTTTGGATAATATCGTGTATTGTACATAAAATCTTGAAATTTATAAGTAGCCAAATTTTTTGGGACGGAGGGAGTATCAATATCTGGGGAAAGATAAATTTTTGGAGTTTTTGCTTGACTACAAATATCTGGGGAAAGATTAAGTTAATTGAAATTCTCGCTTTATGATTGGGTTCAACTTTCTGTAACGTTTGGCGAGCCAGCTTTGCTACATATACAGAAAATATACCCAGAATTTAAAAATCAATGGCCCAGATTCACTTGGAATAAATCTGGGCCATTGATTTACATATTCTCGGTAAATTTTGGCTACCCAGACTTTCTATTGGCGAGCTCATGTGATCTTGCGGCCCAAGTTTTCTTTACGTGCTCCTACCATTACGGGAGGATACAAAGTTTTTGATATAGGTGATTTTCAGTGTCGTTCAGAGCTAAGTGTTTTGTACCAAAAATTGGGTGTACCATGTACCAAGTAATTTTCAGCAGCATATTCTCGCGTGATCTTGCGGTTGAAAATCACTTGGTTCATGGATATACAGTTTTTGGTACATGTGATTTTCAGCGTCGTTCTGCGTACGCGCTACGCATTTCAGCACTCACGGCAACAGATGGGACCTAAGTTACGCCCCAATGTGCAGTGCCCTTCAACAGATTGGAGGAACTTATCTACATATCCACCATTCGGTAGGTAGGATAAAAGAACAAATAATGGAATATACACAAGAATGTCAAGAAACATCATTTAGATAATTAAGCACAGGGCTACAATCAAATTCATCACCTGTCTTGATAATAATAAATAAATAAATAAAATTCATCTGTCTATGTGGGAAGGGGGTGGGAAAGGACAAGAATGACCAAGGAGAAAAGATCAACAGAAATCAAGAATCATACCATATTTGATAGGAAGCCACAAAACTGGCATTTAGGGTACCCAAGTTACCACCCACGTAGTAACCCCAATTATAGGCCTTCTATAATCTATATTACAATCAGAACCGTACAATTTATCGGGAATGTTGAATAGATTATTCATATAAAAAAATCAAATATTGGTAGCCAAATTGTCGGATAGCATTATACGGATAGCCAATATCATTTGGAGAATACACTTTAAGACATCACGTGAACCCCAAGTCCAAACTGCTAGTTTGACTACATTAGGGGAAAAATTATGTGCTGGTAACAGTGTGATGGAAGACTATGAGTAGGTCATTCTACATCTCTTTGAAAACAAAAAAAATACAAGAGAATCTAGCAGTAGAGATATCTCCACAAATGCAGAAATGCACTTTGCTCCATCCTCTAGGAAGGATAATGAACATCATATACTGCTATGTACCAATGGATGTATGCATCTCAGCTTCGTCTAGCTCCACTTCACAGAGTGAAGTACCAAACGATTGACTTAACATCTGGTATTGTATACACACTGTTAAATGTATTCTGAAGTTAGAGGTTGAATTCTCCACTTCCGACCGAGTACATCACCAGCCCACGTGCATTCTGGTGAAGCTCTGAGGGCAAGGTTTTTCTTAATGTTAAAAGTTTCTTCACGTATACATGAAGATCTGTAGAGTCAATTCGCGGTGTACCCAAAACCCTTCGTTCGTATTAGGTTGAACAAACTTGAAGGAAGGCCACCACCGTATGAAATAAGATAAACAATAAATGCAACATAAGCAGCGGTTCCGGTGCAGACTACAAACCCAAATAGCAGTCCATTAACTTCGGATATGAAAAAGTCCAGCAAGAGATACCCATTGATGACAATTACCAGGGCAGCTACTGTCCAAGCAACCCTCTGCAAGAGAAACAACAGCATGAGAGAACAGAAACGGGTAGTCGCGTGACTTAAAAGCAAATTTCATGTCTCGGGTGATGCCTGGTAATGTACAATTTTTTTCTAGGAGTACTTTGTAATACAAGCTGCAACTTAAGTCAGTTCACATGCTGTACATGATTGGCTTATGCAACAACAGTAACAAACACTTAAAAGTGAACAATGAGGACTGAAGATGAAGAAAGCATGAAGACAATTCAGCACTTTGGAAAGTGACAAGAATTACTATGACTATACTAGGTCACATAATCCTTTAGTAGATACCTCCACTCTCGCTCTCAATACTCTCTTTATTCTCCCACCCTCAATCTTTGCTCTCGTGAATTTTAGTTGTTTAAGACGTTTTTGAAATATGCTTTCAGGCTCGCATGCGCGCATGTGCACACATATTATATAACTTAGCCCATAGATGGGCGATCCTGAAGACCAAGGATTCAGGCATCACACATTTTAGCCCTACTTAAGCTGTGTTCGGCACTTAGGCGCCTCTGCAACACCATTGGTTGACAAGGAAAAAGAATATGCGGGCGAACCAAAATTAAACGGAGGGGCATATGATTTTGGAGCTTTTGAGGACTCGTGTCCAGAAGCCCACCAGGAACCTTGCAAACCAAGTTCTCTTTCTATAGGCTACCCGGTGGAGAAGTACCCAACGCACATTTATGACCTCCAAAGCCAAAGGAAATATCACACAAATGTACGAAGTACAGACATATTTCTTCCCACGATGCATCATTGAAGAAATCAGGTTTCCAAGGTTCAACTATTTGACGTCCTGAAAAACCAAAACAAGCTTGCTCCTCTCTATCCATCCAATAGACGCAAGGGCACATACCCTTTGATCCCCTCCATTGGAAAATCATCCCATGCAAAGCACATCATCTCCTTTTTGTGACTTCTAAAAGTTCTCTGGTATAACTTGTGAATCTGATTAGAACAGCACAAAAAATCTACCTTCCAATAATTGCCTTTCGAGAATCACCTTTCTTACAATTACTAAGCATCACCTTGTATATGATTTCTAAGGGTTTCTCTTGTGCTTCTGTTTGAATCTCGGATCTGGCAACAACAAAATATCTAGAAGCTCGGGAGAAAACTGATAACAAGAAATGCATGTTTTAATAGGCAGCCGACCACTAGAAGAATGAAAATATGAAATCCACTAGAAGACATTGAAGCACACCACCACCATGCAGAAACAATAAAATGAAGTCAAGAGATCAGAAATTGGTTTTGCCTCGAACGACTCATAGCTACTTTATGGTTTGGGGCATGCATTGAGCATGTGTGTAGTTATTGGCTACTAGACATTTTGCCAGCAGCTTTTTGACTTCTTTTCCGATCACATATTTGGAGTCATAGGTGCTCTTGAAGCTTTTGACTCCTATAAAGAAAAACTTACACAAGCATTCCATTTCCTTCCTCCTCTGTAAATGTGATGACCCATCTTTGGTCTTACATCCCATATTGGTTGGAGACCAAAGTCTGAACCAATATATAAGTAACCCCACAAGCTACCCCTTGTAACTTGAGTTATAACTCTTGAGGCCATGAGGTTAGGGCAAAAAGTAGCTAGGGACCAGCTGGGGTGCGGGTCGTTACAGTAGCAAAATCGTTCTAGATGATATATGGCTTCATTCTGCCGATAGAAAAAGGCAAAAGGAGCCAGAATCCAGATACATGGCTACAAATACTCATAGTCAAAGCCAATAACAGAAAATGATTGATAAGTTGACAGAATTTAAAATTATCGAATGCCATCCTCTAATTCTGTATGGGCTTCATAGTTCCTTGCAAGCATAAATGCACAAATATCAAATTCTCAAGAAAGCGATAGTAATTTTTTCCGTGGAGGGTTATAACTTGAAAAAGCTAAGCCATTTTCAAAGCAGCGATTATTATGCACATCAATGGAAGAATAACACTTTACCTCCAGAGTATGTCCAACTTTGAAGACTCCCATGACTTGCTCCTTTGATACCAAGGTCAGAAGCGGGATAAGAGCAAAGGGAATTTGAATGGACTGAAGCACATTGAGCCATTCATTCAGTACATCCAGTGAAGTTTCAGATCTATTAAATATAAGAGCAACGATGATAGTGGGCACAATAGCACAACTCCGTGTGATCAATGCCCTCAACCATTTCTTCAATCGAAGGTTAAGGAAACCTCCCATGATAAATTGTCCAGCATAAGTGCCTGTTATGGTACTACTTTGCCCAGCTGCCAATAGCCCAATGCCCCAAATATATAGGATTGGGAGCAACCCTCCACCATATTTTACTTGGAGATATTGCCCTGCATTTACAAGGCCTATACTGTCGGCTTGTTTGGTTCCATAGAATCCTTTAGCAAATACGGTAGTAACAAACAAGTTGATCACGAACGAGATGATAAGGGCGATAGAGCATTCAATTGAGTAGTAACTGAGCGCCTCTCGGACGTGTCCTTTCTTGTCAGGGTCGATCTTCCTCGATTGTACCAAAGCAGAATGCAAGAATACATTGTGCGGCATTATAACACATCCCACCACTCCGACAGCCTGCCGAATTGTTCTTGAGCTGAGTTTTGGAACCAAAAGACCTACAAATTCAGTTTTTACCCAAAGACAAATCATGACCTTTTCTGAATGTAACCAGGAGAATCCAAAACAAAAACAAAATAAGTTTCTCACCTAACATAAGTTCCTTCCCACTAGGCTTTGTGTCAGCAAACATCCAGGCAAATGATAATGCCATAGTTGAGATAAGGACTGCAAAAACAGCTTCCAATTTCCTTACTCCATAGTTCTCCAGAAATAAGAACATGAAACTGTTCACGGTTGAAAAAGAAAACACACCCGAATGAGTTTTTATTCACAATATTACGCAAATACTGAAACCAATAGATTTCCAAACGAGAAAGAAGGATTCAGAATGAGCACTGAATAGTTGCTGTAGATTTCCATGAAGAAAAGGAAGATTTTCAAAAGACAAAACATAGAAACTCAACGTCAGACCTCTATCACTTAACTGAAAGTTAACAATGTCATACAAGAATTAAAGTCGACTAGCACAGATTAAAGCACTAGCATAGACCGACTGAATGATCAAATGTCAGCATTAAGGACAATTCATACAACTAACCAACTTATATGCAGAGTTGCCGAACAATTATAATTTATAAGCAGAAAACGACCAATTTTGATGTCAATATGTTATTTAAACAAGTAAAAAAGGATCTTATTTACCTAAACAATTAAACTTGCATCTCTTAGAAGTGAAGCTAATTGTACTTCCTGGTTGCAAGCAATGAAGAACATATCTGCTCTAATTATTCAAAACTTAATTCTTTTCTTTTTCCAAATCTTTTCTCATTACTAAAGTGCAGCTAGTCATCCTTTCAGGCCCCAAACCATTAACAGCATGCCCAATTCAATGTATTTTCTTTACCCCATCTTTTCTCCAGCCAAATTCAATCTTTTTTCACCATTATGCTAAGAGCTATATCATCACCAATGACATTCGAATAAAACTCATATTTCCTTCACTTAGCATCCTTGATAGTTTAAGGGGTCTGGTCTAACTAAAGGGCTTGCCCATGGCATCACAAGGTTGAATCTGCGAAGGCTAAACCATTCCATACCTAGGGCCACTTAAGGTTAGCTAAGTCGTTAATTTCAAGGCTCCGGAAGTCTGAGATGAGCACAACATGTTTGGACACCCAATTTTGAAATGAATAAAACAATAATCTTGTTTTGTCTTTTTTACTGTTCCATTGGCGGTCTTTGTCACC
Source organism: Gaultheria prostrata (assembly GCA_036023075.1). Taxonomy (NCBI): domain Eukaryota; kingdom Viridiplantae; phylum Streptophyta; class Magnoliopsida; order Ericales; family Ericaceae; genus Gaultheria; species Gaultheria prostrata. Next base: position 44,702 of record JAXBDA010000173.1, on the reverse strand, counting down.
TTAGTCTGTTTTCCATCTAATACATCTTTAATCTCCAAGTAGTGCTCACGAAATTCAAACAAACAGAAAAAGGAGTTCGTCGGAAACTAACCAGTCAGAAGCAGTGATAACAACCCCAGCCCAAAGAGGCAAAACCCCATTACTGAGAATCTTAATCGCAATAGCACTCCCAATCACCTCCTGAATATCAGCCCCAATCAATGCCACCTCTGCCATGATCCACAACAAAATCCCCGCCCAATGAGGATACTCCTCCCTACACAACTCTGCCAAATGCTTCCCCGTCGCCACCCCCACCCTCGCCGCCAATAATTGAATCAACAGCCCCATCGCTGTCGCCCACATCAGCAACCACAACAGCGAGTATCCGGCAATAGCCCCAGCCTGTGGACAAACGTAAGATTTTCAAAGTTGAGCGAGCGAACATTAAAGAGAATTCTAACATATGAAAGGCAATATAATTTTGCTTATACAAATTATAAAATACTACCACAGAGTATGATGCACATTTTCGATCAAGCTATTCAACTACTAAGGTATCCTCATCTATAATTATAATGAGATACAACATCCCTATCTATTTGAAAAGCAAAACATAGAATTACAGGGGGGGAAAAAAAGTATTTATAACACTAATTTTTTTTGCCAAAACTTTTGATTGGACGGGTCTTTGACTTTACTGAGATATCCTCATCTGTAATTAAAGTTTGATACAATCTTCTGCATCCCTATCTATTTTGAAAAGCAAAACATGGTAAGAAAAAACTATAAGAGCACCAATATCAGACTTACCAAATTAACTTTTGAACAAATGTAGAGAGCCAAACCCCCTAAAATCAGCCTCACCAAATCATAACTTCTAACTTTGCTACAGTACCGCACCAATTTTGGTGCAGCACTGTTCACTCACTAAGTGCACTATTCACGCACTGTTCATGCACTATTCATGCATTGTTCACTTCTTCTTTTTTAACTTTTGGGGAGTAAGAGTAGAAAGAAATAACGGTTTAATATGATGAAGTTAGAATAGAGAGTCTAATTTTGTGTATTTTTTGAAAAGTGACTTGCTAATTTATAAAAGGTGTTTTTGAGGTTAAATTTAATGTTTTTTTTGGTGAGGCTGATTAGGATGCCCTAAGTATTGCTATTTGCTAAATCTAATGTTCTCCTAAACTCTTGATTGGAGGGGCCTTCGATTGTACTAGACATCCTCCGTACTTATAGTTAGATACAATCTTCTGAACCTATCTATTTAAAAAGCAAAACATAGACAGAAAAAACTATAAGTTGCTAAAATCTAATGTCCTCCCAAACTCTTGATTGGATGGGCCTTCGATTGTACTAAGATATTCTCATCCATAATCACAGTTAAAAAGCAAAGCATAGTATTACACAATCCATAAGTATTGCTAAAACTAAAGCATTTTCGCCACTCTTTGATCGTTCAAAATGATGTCGGGCCGTGAACTTATATAATTTCAAAATTCTCGAATAAAAAAAACTAGTACAATTCTAACAAAAACTTGAAATGTGGATAGGGCAGTTGTCATCCACCCCTCGGTCCGTCCTTACCTATAAATCTCCCTCTAGATTTCCTGCAAAACATATAGTATTACAAAAACTCTTAAAAGTATTGCTAAAACTAATCTTAACATTTTTTTTTTCCGGGCCAAACCTCTTGATTGGGCAGGTCTTTGATTGTTCAAAACGATGTTCAACAGACGAACTTATATAATTTCACAATTTTGAAAAGGAAACAACTACAGTTCTAATATAAACTTGAAACGTAGACAGAGAAATTAGTTCGGGCTCTTCCATCCCTCGGTCTTCTCCTTACCTGCAGATCTCCCTCTAGGTTCCCCGGATCTAAAAACGCTATGCTCATTAGAAACCCTGGGCCCGTGAACAACCACAGCTTCCTCCACGAGAACGGCGGGGTCACCGAGTAATCGCCGCCGTCGGCATCGGCGACATTGACGATCGTGATTTTCTCTCGCGACTCGTACGCGACTTCCTCGTCGTCCTCCGATTGAGGCGACGTTGACGGTTGAAATTGAAAGGGGAACAATAACAGGCGGTCCTCCTCTTCGTCGTCTTTCCTGACTGTGGTCGGATTATTCTCTTCGGTTGTGCTCATCGTTTAAGTCTACGGCGGAGGTTGAATCGACGGCGGTGGAGATTTTTGTGATGATGATGATGATGATACGGTGGAGGTGGTGGTGGTGGTGGGGGCAGGATTAAGATTGTGCGCTGGTACGTCGTACTTTAGAGGGAGCTGAGGAATAGACAGCGAGACAAGGCCGGGTCTCGTGCGGTGCTCGTGGTGCTGGTTTTATTTGTAGACTGGAACGGGGCTAATCTGGTGTAAAGTGCTAATTGCTGCAATCGGAAAGGTTTTGGCCACAGACAATGTGCCACGTTGGGACGAGATTAGAGTGTTGGTACAATTGTTTTGGTGGAAATTACTCCCTTCGTTCCAAATTATTTACCCCTCCTCGAAATTTCAATATATTTAGGGAACATGTGATGATGACACCTCATTTCCATCCTTATCTCTTTATCATATCTAATATACAACACTTGCATCAACTTGTGAGGAACAATTTTGGAAAATTATGAATTTTTTACTTACATTTTTGGAAAAGCACTAACATTTAATAATCCATCCGTCCCAAAATGATAGTCCATTTTGGAATTGCGTATCATTTTCAACGGCTTATATCTTTTAATGTGAACCTCAAAAAATATGCATTATAGATTTTGTTTGATAGATCTCATTGAGAACTTTTATACGGTGCAAAAAAAAATTCAAAATTATTTCGTTAATTGCATTATTTTTTAGTGGACTATCAATTTGGGACGGAGAGAGTAATAGACTATTCCCTCTGTGCCTTTTATACTGTGTACATTTTCATTTTGGGTTGTCCCTTAATAAGTGTGTTTTGAAAAGTTAGTGGGTACATTTCCTATTTTGCCCTTAAAAGTAGTTTCCCTTTAAAAAGTTAGTGGGTATTATTATATTGATAATGGAAAGTATATGTAAAAGTTGTAAAAGTTGATGTGAGAGAAAAATAGTTGAAATTTTCAGGTAACACACTTAAAAAGGGACGTGGGGAGTATCAAATAGGAACGGAGGGTACTAAACTCCCTCTGTCCCAATTTGTTTATCCATATTTTGACATACTTGTCCTTCAAAAAATTATGGTCCAGTTTCCCACTTGATTTTATCAGATTTTGATAAAATCAATCCTAGATTTTATCAAGTGCACTAAAAAATTTGAGATTTTATCCAACTTTCTTCCTCACTTGATAAAATCTAGGGTTGAAATTTGATAAAATCAAGATTTTATCAAGTGGAAAACTGGGCCTATCTATACCTCCCAACGTGGTACCAAAAACACGGGGTTTCCTGCACGATTCCACTTTCTTTTGATCTCCGTCTTTCGAGTTGAAAAACAATTTAGGCCCTTGTTGGAGCAAATACCAAAAGCGTCAGTCCTCTTTTTCGGCTAGCGAGAAGTTTCACTTTTATACTAGAGCTAATTAAGATTTATCAAACAAGATAGTATATATTGCATAGAAAAAAGATAATGGCTTTGGCAATCCACTTTCTTGTAAATTGCACTCCAAAATTTGCCTTTTAGTATTTGTGTTTACATTGAAAGACAAATTTTTGATTGCAAATATAACAAAGTGGAGTGCTAAAATCATTATCCATTAAAAATATTATAAATTAAAACATATAGACAATTTTGTAAAAAGTTTCAGACAGTGAAAGTGAATAAATAAAATGGGGTGGAGGAGTAGCTAATTATAGTAATAGGTGTTTTGGCCTAAGTAGTAAACTAAACTTTTTGTTTTTTGGTGCTTAAAAATTTTGTACTTTACACATGAGTACAAGCATTTAAAGTACCCAAAACCAGAAAAATTTAGTTTATTACTTAGATCAAAACAAACCTAAGAGTACCATGTGGCAATGTCATTCCTTTGATTGCTACTTCCTAACAGTATCTTGTTTGGTTATGTTGACCAACATTCTCCCAAGAGTTGTCAAAATCGTGTTAGCTTAAGTTATTTAGTTTTGTATCCAGCCGATCTTAATTATTAAGTGTCGGATTGTGTGTAAGCCTCAATTCGTGTCGTGTTCATGATAGTGTCTCGTCAAACCATATAAAATAAATTTCAAAAAAACAAAATTGCCGAAAATACTTCTTTGGAAGTTGAAATAAAGAAGCATCAAGTAGCTATAACAAAAAGAATCTAACAAGAAACTTACTTTAAGTCAGGAATTTGTTTGAATTAATATATTATGAAAGAATGATCTATCTCGTAATAGGAATAAGTCATATTTATGGAATATGCTCTCAAAAAATAACTTTGAGTGGCCTATTTTTTTTTTTTGAAAACGTCAAGTATATTACGAAAGAACTAAGCCATGTCCTTAATTAGACAATACAGAAGCAAGATTGGGCGGAATACAACCCAACTGAGAAAACAAATTCCTCTCTAAACATGAAGAAGCAATCCAATGCGCTGCTCTATTGCTTTCTCTTCGACACCATCTAAACGTCCATTGCCTCTTCTCTGACCATGATCTGATATCCTTCACCAAAGTTTCTATCTCCCAAGGGCAGTCCAGACTTGTATCAACAACATAACTCACCAAATTCTTGCAGTCCGACTCAAAGATGGCCCACCCAATGTTTCTCTTTTCTGCCATTGCACAGGCTATACGAAGAGCCCACGCTTCAATTGCAAGGGCTGATGAGACCAGAACCTTCCCAAAATGCCACCACTGAGCCGATCCACCACTGTCTCTAGCGATAATGCCAAAGGCGGCCAAGCCGTGGGAGGAATTAAAAGCTCCATCAGAATTAATTTTTACGCAAAAATGAGGCGGGGGCTCCCACTTCAAAACCCCAACCTGACTTGGACTAGATCTATTCACACCCATACAAATTGCAGAAAGATAATCCCTATTTGCCCTAAGAGCTTGCTCGATAACCTCTTCCGGCTTAAGAGGTTTATTATTAAACACGAAGCTGTTTCTTGCCTTCCAAATGGCCCAACAAATTTAAAATATCTCGCCCAGATCTTCCCTCTTTGTTTCCTTCGCCATATCGTTGCAAAGTAAATCCTCCATCCACTTGTCCACTACCACCACTTCTTTAGATAACACCTAGTAGGATTTATTACTCCCAAACCACATGGCCTTACTCCACGGACAGTGAAATAAAAGATGTTTCATAGTTTCACTAGCAGATTCACAAATGGGACACAACGAGCTAACACCACACTTTGAGTGGCCTATTGTGATCTCACAACAGGTTCTATTGTGACTCGTGACCCAACATGGGGCTCTTTGCTGGATAAAATAAAATATTACTATCAACAATACGTTTTTGTCGTAATTTTTAGCTTGATTACGCTTCTGACAAGCACTTTGATAGTATTTAATTTTTATCATCAACATGAGCTCAAAATGAACAATTTCAGTTTCACCAACTATTCATTTCTTGGTATTCAATCAACATAATTGACGCAGCATTGTAGCGGAAGAAAACTAGATTTCGTTCTAGTAGACGAATGAGTGACTAGATATCGTTCTAGTAGACGAATTGGTTAGATCTCGATCTAACAGACGGGCTCTTGAATCCACAAGAGAAGTGATAAACACCTCGCGCACAAGGAAAATAGAGAGAACTCTAGAAATATTATTGATAGAAGATTGAATTCTTCGAATGAAAGGTTATATCCCTATTTTTAATAAGCAAACCCTAATTCAACTAGAACTCAAACTAATTAAAGAATGAGAAAATCCTATTTCAACTAGGACTCAAACTAATTAAAGAAGAAGCAAATCCTAATTCGACTAGACTAAGGATCCTAATAAAATTGGAAATCAAAATCAAACTGAATACGGAAAGATAATAATTCTAACCTAAACGAAATTATTCCTAATCAAAATCTTATTCTAAAGCAATAAAAATAAAAATAAAGAAACTTCTCATATTGTTCTACATCAATAATCTATTCTTGTTAGCGCGCTCTACCATATATGATTTTGATCATCTTACATGAGCTCGAATTGAACCCGTACAGTGTTTTCCAAAAGTGGGAAATAGCTGTGGATATTATTAAGAGAAAATTTGGTCCAAAGACCTAACATTAGCGAGGGTAAAATTAGCTAAATGATGGGGGACAGGATTCCCAATTCTCTAATCTAGCACCTTAATATGGATTGCTTAGCCAACAAATGAGCTACCCTATTGAAAGAACGTTTAACATATTTAAAAATACAAGAAGAAAATAAAGGGAGAAACTCTAGACAATGTGAGATAATAGAGCTATAATCGGAGAATGATGTCCCCGCTTGAGTAAGAGCTTGAACAATCTGAATTGAGTCACCTTCAACATTAGAAAATCCTTTGTTTGCAGCAAGAACCAATGCTTCACGAAATCCCAACGCTTCAACAACTCTAGGGGAGAACAACCCAGGGAATGGAACTGATGTTGTTGGGCTCGTTGTGCCCCATGAATTTGGTCACACAATGCCACTCCTTGCGACCGCTCTAAAAACAAATTTGCGGTGCGATATCGAATGCCATGAAAGACTTAATTTGTAAAATCCCCACTTTAAATGCCTAATTACCTTCATTAATATAATATAGATGTCAAATTAGGACATTCACAATGGGCTCTCAAGATGACTCTTAGGTGAGGCTCTCAAATTTTAGCAAGTCATTTGATCAACAGTTTTTTACCTCTAGGTACAGAAAACTACTCTTTAATTCCCATTAAGGTAACACTCAATTTTTAATTACCTCTAGGTACAATTCATTAATAAGATTACCCTTCTACCCTTCAAACACAAATTTACTCTTTACTTCACCCCCCACTCCCCACCTTTATCCACCATCCACTTCCGGGCGGCAACTATTTCCGGCCGGCGAACTTTTCCGGCAGCCTCCTGCGAATTTTTAAATCTTCCGAGCCGGTGACTTTTTCCAGCCGGCGAAATTCACTGCGAATTTGAATTTTTTTTTATTAAAACTCACTTTTTGGATTTTTTCCCCAAAAAACATTTCCATCAAGCAAAAAACAAAGAATTTATTCTAGAAATTCACTGCGAATTTTACGAAAAATTACGTAATACTATCTCTTCTTTTTTTTGGAAGGAATTTTACTCTCATTTTTTAGTCAATAAGAAAGAACCCAACAATTGAGCTATGATGGCTCTTGTAAGAGAGTCCTCATCAGTTCCGAAATCCAACAATTGAAGCTCTAATAACCTGGCAATGATTCAAGCAACAAAGAAAAGAAAATTAAAAATTTGCGGATGAAAATGATGACGCCTTTTAAGCAGCTCAATTGCCCAAGGGATTGTGTTACTATGTATAGAGTTTGTATAGATATCGAGAGAAACAGAGGCATAATGACCAAAAAAACACTGCGAATTTGCAAAAAATAGAATAAATCCCAACTTTTGGCCAGCAACTAAAAGTTCGCACTAGTTGAGTTGGGGATTTGAGAGAGAAGAGGGCCGGTAACTAAAAATTCGCACCAAAAAAACTGCGAAATTTCATTGCGAATTTGTATTCCGACAATCAAATCTCAAAACTAACTAGGAAAAGACCAACAAACTCGCTGACTGAGTTAAAAAAAAAACACAAAATCGATCAGAAACAGATCTGTGTTACACTGCGAATTTGTTTTTAGATCTGGACTTACTGCTGACAAGTCCCAGCGATCAAAACAAGTCACCAGAGGATCTGACCGGAGCACTATATCTCCAACCAATTCATCCACATGGGCCGAGAAAAAGAGCAAAACGCACTCCATGAAATGGTCGTGGTCCAGCGACCGGTCGAAGCCCAACAGGAGACCGTCGGTGACCGTGGCGTACAGATGTCGAGGCTGGATTTTCAAGCTTTGGCAAATATATTGTCGCCGGCAACGACTTGGGAGTTGGTGTTTTTGGAGGCGGCGATTCAGCCATTGTTTGGAGAGAGAGAGAGAGAGAGAGAGAGAGAGAGAGATGGGTTTCATTTGTTTACCCGAGAAAGAGAGAGATGACAATTTATTTCTTACTCCATTTCTTCTTTCTTCATTTGTTTACCCAAGAAATGGAAGAGGCACAGAGAGAGTTGTATCCGTTCAAGAAAAAGAGTGTAGCTATATTGACTGAATAAAGCAAAACAATGAAGAGAAAAAGTCTGACATTGCTTTTTTGTAGCTTTATTGATGGGGAAAGACAAAAAAAATTTAAGACACAGAAGAGAGAGAACGCCTTTTTCACTTCCCCATGGGTATAAAGCAATAATTTAAAGATAAAGAGAAGAGAGAGAGTCTGACTTTCTCTGATGTACGCCTGTACCTTACAGGGAAGGGAGAGACGCGCAATAAAGTTCAAAAGGGTATTTTGGGTAGAAAATTAGCCCGCAACCTTATTTGTACATTTTAATATTGGGTTGGAGTGGGATGGAAGATGCGCATAATTTCTGTACCGGCCTGTCAATTGCCCTTTGATCAATTGTGGTATTCAATGAGCTCTCAATACAAGCTCCAAGGGTGGCTCCTAACTCATTAGCTAAATTTAGGCAGCCTTGTAGCTAGCTCCAAGTGAGGACCAAGCCTTTTCAAACTTTTTTTAAAATGGAATCAGCTTTCATCAACTTCACCCTTCTTTGCAAATGGAATCTACACCTCCAAATTTAACCCTTCATTCAACTCTTTCAATGCAAAAGTTTCCGCACAATATATCATGAATACATGAGGGTGTTTGAGAGTCTACTTTTCAGCTTTTCATTTTTAACTTTTTGGTTTTTTGACTTTTTGAATTTTGGCCAGAATGTGGTTTCAATTTGGAAGGAGTGTTTGGAAGAAATATGCAAAATGCATTTTGCAACATGGGTAGTGTTTGACAGAATAATGATGAAAATGAGTTATGAATGGATTATTTACCATTTTGCCCTTGTTTTTTTATTATGGTATTTGGAAATATTATTGTAAACATGTCCTGTCCAATTTTAATTTCTTTTTTTATTTTTGGGAAAATATTTGTTCAAACCAAACCAAATCGCTTCTATTGAAGGCTATACATTTTTAATCCCGACCGTTCATCTATTTGTCCAACCTTGTTGTATGAAGTAGATGATTTTTTCCCATTGTACTTTTAAAGTCTGGAGAACAAAAAGAGCCCTAATTACTCTTACCTAGTGCCATCTCAGCCATGACCTCCTTCATGCCTCTCAGCCATGGAAAAAAAGGGGATCCAGAGGATGAAGGGGAAGATACACTCCTTAATTAGATTAATGTACCGTAGATCATCCACCAACACCCATTTACCCATTTTGTATCTCTCATCTCTAGCCTTCGTACTTCTTTTATTTTCTTTTTCTTTTTTTCCCTTCTTCTACGCAAATCCAGTAGTTGATCATCGGTTGCTCAAACCAATGGATATTCAGGGGCAGAATGGGAGAGAGAGTTTGAGAGGAAAACAAGAATTCAAAGTAGAAATGGAAAATGAGCTCCTTTTGGCTTCTGACTTCAGAATTTGCAAAATGAAAAATAAGTTTGGGAGGAATGTGTTTTGGGGTTGTCATCCAAACACCCAAAATGAGAAAAAGAGAATATGAAAATGAGAAAAACAGGCTGCCAAACACCCTCTAATTCCCCTTCACTCCACCCAGTCCATTCAATTTTCAACTCATCAAACCTTCTCAAAATACGGATTCATATGCTCGCAAAAAGCCAAAAAAAAAAAAAAAATAGTGAAGTGCAAACGAAAATAAGAAATACTAATTGGACGAAAGATGAAAACGAAGCACTATGCAAGGTGTGGCTAAGGGTCTTCGAAGATGTAGCAACGCTAATAGCCGTTTGACTTATCAATTTATGGGACCCATATTTTTTTAATTTTTATTTGACAAAATAGAGAAGGTTCTTGTTAGCCCATTAAGTGCACATATGCTCTTTAAATTTAGCAAGTTATAGGAGTGAAAATTGGATCCCAATTTTGCTTATGTTGACACCTTAGGAGTCAAGTTAGGAGCTATTTTTAGAGAGCCCACTGTATCCACATTACCTCTGAAATTGAAAATGGTAAAATAGTAATTATTACTGTGTTTGGATGAGTTTTGGAAAGAAAATTTTAAGAAGAATTTTTGGGATAGTGTTTGGTTGAATTTTTGAAAATGAGAATAATTAGGAAATGATTAGAGAAAGATAGAGAGAGAAATGAGAATAATGAGATAATGAGTAAAGAGAGAAATGTAAGTAATAATCGGGAGAAGAAAAATTCTTTTTTAAAATTTTGTTTAAAAATGGGTAAAAAAGGCTTCCGAACAAAGCCCATAGATTTAAATGGAAACAAGGAATAAGACAGAATTCGAGAGTATGACAATTTTTTTTTTTATCGTTCGTCATTCCTAATTTTGAGATGTCATGTGAAATATTTAATAGGTCTATCGCATGAGTTAGGCATCATGAGTTAGGCATCACTTGCAAGGGTACGCCAATTGCCAATGCCAGAATAGGGAAAGAAACCAAAAGGAAACAAGGAATAAGAAAGAAGAAGAAACGGGAAACTCTTTCCTGCCGCTTCCTTTTCCCACACCGCTGCACGCCGATTTTTCTCCTTCTCTCGGTTAATCACTCCTCCCTTCTCTCTCCAATTCCCCTCGACAGGCAAAACTGCTGCACGCGCCCGCGGTAGCTCTGGAGCCCGACTGCCCATTCCCCTTAGCTTTTCTCGCAGCAACAGCAGCGGCGGTGACTAGGTATGATTTCACAGTCCTTGATTAACTTATTCCCTAGGTTGAAAGAGTAGTTTGATCAAGTTCAATAAAGCAGTCGTCAGGCTTAAGTTCTGCTATTTCCTACCAGATTATGTCAAATTATAAAGATATTGTTTTTACCCTATACTTTTAGGTCTTCAGTCCCTAATTTTAAAAAACGTTCCCCTTTGCCAACATGGTGATGTTGGATTAACCCTCACTTAAGGTCTCAGAAAGTGTGATTCCGAGCCACCCGGCTAGTATTGTAATAAGTCCTAAACGGTTACTGATTTAGGCTAATTATTTAGCAGTATTTTCGGGTTAGCGATCATTAGTGCGTTTCTATATATTGAGGTACAAGTTCAATGTCGCACATGTGACAAGTTAGGCACTTCTATTTGGTGAGTACGCAATACCTTGGTTACATGCATTTGCTTAACTGTTTTTACATCAAATGCTTCATGCTTTTAAAGCTGGAAAATGTGAATCATGTGTTTTGTTTTGATACTGGCTATTTTGAATTGAATTGCTATTTGCTTTAAAATGATGGAAATATGAATCATGAGTTTCGATGCAATAGATGCTATTTTGATTAAACCGTGGATTATCGGAAAGTGGCCTATTCACGTGCATTTTTATTACGGATGATTTAGACCATGGAATTGTGAAAGTATCCTATTGCAATACTCTATTTTAGGCAGTTTATCGAGATCGTATCGGGATCAAATCAGAATCGTATCGTGATCAAATCGGGATCAAATCAGAATCGTATTGTGATCGAATTGGGATCATATCGTGATCAAATCTTGTAATCTTTTCCTTTTTTAGGCGTAGCTTTTCTCTATTTAAACATGTAATACTTTCATTATTTTGTATTCTGGTTATCAGTAATATATTAGTTCTTCTCTCCTTTTGTTTGTCACATGGTATCAGAGCCTAAGTTCTAGGCCTGTCGGAATCCGTTCTCTGGCGGATGGCCTAATCCTCGCCGTCGTCCGCTGGGCACTATGGATCTACATCAGAAATTTGCATCTCTCCTCTCTCCCTCAAAATGTATTCGGTATCCGTTCTTCCTCACATCTGCACCCGAAATCTGTTCGGCATCGATTCTTTCTCCTATCTGTTGTCGAAATCTGTTCGGTATTGATTCTTCCTCCTATTTGCATCTGTTGTTGTCTATGTTTGCATTCTTCCTCTATTTGAATCGGTTTAGCTTTTAGGGACACATGTAATCTTTCTCCTCTTCTTTCTAGAATGGTTCCCGCCAACGACTCCGGGATGTAGCTCAGTCATGGACCTGGACCTTAAAGCTGAATTCCTCCCCACCAAATTCCTCTGCTCCCGGCATAGCTTCCAACATAAATCACAAATCAAGAAAACCAAAACCAGGAATCTCTTTGTTAGTTTTTCTTTAAAAATTAAATGAAAATCTGGAATGATTTAACTGTGAAAAATGGTTTAAGATTAAGAAATCTAACTCCAAACTACTACTTCTTCGGAGGGGTTGCTTGAATTTGGCATTCTTTCAATTAGTATTTCTTTAGCTTCTTCAATGAGCCCAGGTCGACCGAGAAAGTCAATAATACTCCCATAGTGTTAACTTTTAGGCTCAATCTTGTACACTATACGCATACTGCTAAACACCCTTAGACCTTCATGTGCTAAACTAGAATAACTACAATCACTGAAAATGGCGATCAATGTACATCGTTGGGCCTAATTACCGCCTTCTCCATCTCTGCAAACAACCGAAGAGCACCTTGAAATCATAGCATTTCAACAAACGGTGTCTCTTTGCGGCATAGTTGTAAGAATCGCACGATTCACGATTCGATTCACGATTCGATTCATGATTCAAGTAAAAACGATACGAATCTATAGGTGAATCAAGGTTTACCTAGAATCGGTAGTGAACTATACGATTCACCGTTCGATTCGCGATTCGATTCACGATTCATGCCAAAAAGATACGAATCTATGAGTGAATCAAGATTTTCTCACAATTATTACATTCGACTAATGTGAAATCACTTCAGCGGTTTTACCTTAATTTTGCCATATAAACTAGTTTTGTACCTATTAGGCTACAAACTTTTGTTATTACTTGTTATAAGATTTAGCTTTCATTTTTATAATGAATATTTATATCTATATGCATATATCCATTTTATTATAGTATTTATTTTCATGTACAAATCTCTACTCTTTCCTATTAGACCACATAATCATCAGTTTATGGTAGAAAAAAACGTCAATACTGATTTAAGCTTAAATTGGTCAATTTTACAATGTGTCTTTATTGCATAGACACATATTTCAAGTATTTTTGAAACTTAGACCGAATCATTACAATTCACGATTAAAAAAAGGGTCAATCCGATTCCCGATTCGATTCACAATTTGACAACTATGCTTTGCAGCATTTCATCAAACACCTTCTCAGCTAAATCCAAATACGCACATTTACCATACATGTCAATAAGAGCAGTGACCAACTTAACTGTCTGAGGGAATTCAACAAGATCCAAGTATCTGTGAATCCATATCCCAGTCTCTAGAGCACCTAGCACAAGCCAAAACAGAGTCAACTTAGTGATCTAGCCGAGTCGAGTGAGTTACCAGAGAATAGGTCAATTTGTGCTTGCTTTCCTGGTCCTGGCCCAAATCTTGCTAGTCCAAGCAATAATGATCAGATCCAGTGACGGTCCAAACACATTACTGGTCCCAGCCGGCGACGAGGCGCTCTTGGCATTCGGTAGTACGCTAGCAAATCCACTGTCGCCGTCGTCAAGTAGTAGTGATGGTGGTGCAACAAAGTTGTCATCAGAGGATGAGGAAGAGCCAGAGTCGTCGGTGTGACCCAACCACTGGTGATGGGATGGCTGGGAAGGAGCCACCCGTCTGATAAATCGGTGGCCAGTGAGAGGTGAGGAGTTGAGTGATGTAACCTTTTGGCTTAACCCTAACTCATTTGCCTAATATATAAACAAGGGTATTTCAGTAAAATAGACGCATTGTTTTTAACGGTCTTTGCCATTTTTAACGGAATGGTGTTAAGTGATACGAGTTAAAAGATGAAAGGGTGTGGTTGATAGGTTTTAAAGATGAAGGGTGTAATGTGTGGATGACTGATAAATGAGGGGGGTCTAGGTGATTTTTACCCTTCTTAGTATTAAGATTGAATTTGATAGTCTTTCCTAGATTACTACCTTTCTTAAGAGCGAAAAACCTCCCAAACTTCCTAGTGAACATGTCCAACTCCTCATCATCTATTTCTTCCTCAATATCACAAGGTTCGGATGATTCATCTTTTTCTTGGATGTATTTAAGAGCTATGCCTTTGCTATGCATAGAAGAGGTCTTAGAGGTTTAATGGTCCGGTCAGTAGTTTAGTTCATAAACTTGAAGCTTTCCTACTAATTTAGCGAAAGTCAATTCATTAACATCGGTATGTTCTTCTATGGAATTAACTTTTAGACTTGAATCTCTTAGGTAGGTACCTAAGGAATTTACAACAAATTTTGAGATTAGATAAAGGTTCGCCTAGACCGTGAAATGCTTTGAGAATTTCTGTAAGATTGACCATTTCTGTAAGCCGGATTATGAAGTCATTGAAAGATTCTTCTTCTTGCATCCTAAGACTTTCGAACTTAGAGGTACATATTTGAAGTTTTGAGACTCTAACTGCTTCAATACTCTTATGAGATGTTTTAAGGACTTCCCAAGCGGCCTTGGCCGTAGTACACGAGGAAATACGACTGAACTTAGATTGACTAAGTGCCCCATGAATCGCTTGTAGGGCGCAAATGTTGGACTCACAACATTCGATGTCACCTGAATTCCACTTGGTCTCTAGCTTGTTCCTAACAGTGTGATTGACGGATTTTCGATCTTGGCTAATTGGTAACCGCGCAGAACAAAACGCCAAACTCTAATTACAAGAGTGATGCATCTCCATTTTGGATTTCCAGTGAGAGTAGTCGGTACCATCAAAGTACAGAGAACGAGACGAACTATCCATAACCCTTTCCATTAACAAAATCAGGATCAAGCTCAGGCTGTAAAACCAACAAAGAGCATCCTGCTCTGATACCAAATAAAATAATCTAGAGCACGATTATGTACCGGGGGGGTTGTGGTTGAATGGGACTATGCGTAAATTTTTTACCACTCATTACCACATGCAATCACCCAAAATTCATAATAGCAATCACCAGATAAATAAAGTAAAGAGACAACACATAAAGTGACAACACAAAAAGATTTACGTGGAAACTACTTAGGGTCTAAACACTCGAAGCATAAAATCACGGCCTAATCCTACTTATGTATTTCCATAAATCAGAAGGTTTACGAGAATAAAAAAGACTAGGAACTACCCAACAAGCTTCTTGTGAGACCTAGCTCCAATTCTTGATGTAGTACCCCGTTCCCTTCTTTGATTTTATGGACTCCACAAGCACGCTCGTCCTTATCTCCGAATTAACTCGGCACTGGATCCATCCGGCTCATGTAGGAACCAAGGCAATTGACCATGTAATGAATGACATGAAGATGAAAGGAGATTTTTGTGAAAAAAAATCAATCTAGTCTAGATATTGTCCATGGAGTATGAGAAGATTAATCTAGATTGACAAAAGTAATGATCAAATACAAGGGGTTTAAATCATATAATGCATCAGGAATCCATAAGTAATGCAAAACAGGATTTTTAATGAAGGTTTTTGAAGAAAATAATCAATCTAGATATGATCCAAGGAGTATTAGAAGATCAATCTAGATTGACAAAAGTAATGATCAAACACAAGGTTTAAATCATCTTTGATGCACAAGAACTCAAGAAAATAAGAGAATGGTTTTCTCTCTCTAAAGAGAGTAAAATCTGGAGTTGTACCAAAAAATGGAGAAAAAGATGTTTATATAGGTGTAATGACAATGACCTAAGCCTAGCCAATGAGAGGGCTAGGATTCGGAGCGCTACAACGCTTGTCTAGTACTGAATGCCCCGGCGCTTCCACAACTCTTTGCAAGTGCTACTCAACCAAGGTTCGAGAACACTTGAATAGCCCTTTAGGAGCGCTGGGGCACCAATCAAGTGCTTTCAAGAACAAGCGTCCAAGGTGAGATGCGGTGCCAGCAGAGCGCTTGCCAAAGATGAGCTAGGGCACCAATAAAGCGCTTCTCAATAACATGCCTTATCCAGAAAAAGATATTTCTAATTAATTAAAATTAATAACAAAGGTTTGAAGGCTATCTAAACATGCATTAACTAATTAAACAGTTTAAATGATAATGTCAAATGCATGATTTATACCTTTCATAAACCACAATGAGCACGGGCATGAGCACCATCTTTTCCTTAACGCTTTAATCAAAGCTTGGAGCATCTAGACACAATCCTAGACATCTATCTTTCCCCCCAATACCCAAACCGAATACATAATACAATGGTTTGTCGGAATTCGGAAATTGCCAATTACATTTACAGAAAATGTTTGCAAATAGATCGGTGAACAAAAGGAGTGACAGTGCAAACTCCGATTCAAATCCTGCATGGCTGCCTCGGGTCTGAAGCGTGTTTTGATTCGAACCTCTCAACACCACAAACACTTGGCTCAATTTTTTCATTGGTTCAATGGACATGGCTGGCTGCCATATGAGAAAGAAGTATCATCATTTTTTAACGCGGCCGACACTTCGCCATCAAGGGTTGAGCCTTAGGTGCATTGATTCCAGCACCTTCGGTCAAGTCAATCGCTCCCTCGCCAACCCTTTCCCAATCAAAGCACTGAATCAGAGTCCCCAAGGCCAGCCCAACCATGCGCAAGGCCAACCCGTCCCCAGGACAACCCCTCCTCCCTGACCCAAAAGGCATGAATTTGAACCCATCTCTTGACCCTTGCAGCCCTTCGAATCTCTCTGGCCTGACTTGCTAGGTTCCTCCCAGATCTTGGAGTCATTTTGTATGGCCCACAAGTTCACCAGTAGCATTGTGCCACGTGGGATTTTGTATCCTCCGATGGTGCATTCTGCAGATGATTCATGCGGTAAGAGTAGAGGAGCTGGGGGGTGCAATCGTAGTGTCTCGTTAATAATGCAACGGAGGTAAGGAAGTTCTGTTAGATCAGACTCATCAATCAGCCGGTCTTCTCCCACACGAGTGTCGATTTCTGTTTGTACCTTCTTTAAAGCATCTGGATTGTTGAGCAAGTTTGACATAGCCCATTCCATAGTTCCAGCTGAAGTATCCGTTCCGGCTTGCAGTAGAACCTTCATCAACAGAGAGCAGAGTGATTATGCTAATTGTTGAAAAAGATAGGCCTAAGGAATCTGTGGCAAATTAGAGCTACAATGAGTTAACAATATATAAGAGTTTGAACTACTTATTTTTATTGGAAATCAAGTTCCAATTTGGCATAGCACAATGAAGGGCTTTACATCACAAAACAATTTATAGGCAGCACTGCTTCTACCACAGCTTGATCTTCATCACAGAAAGAGCATTCCTATTTTGACCAAAAATTGGTCCATAACAAACTGATGTGTCAAACAATGTATTAGGCGACTATGATAGTATGATGTGACCTTTATCATGAACACATCAGTCACTTTTGGTCAATAGCGCAGCTAGATATCCAAGGAAGGAATGAGTGGGGATGAGCCCGAGTGACCGCCCTACCCATGTTTCAAGATAGTTGTTATCTTCCAAAATTTTACATCTATCATTTCATGATTACTATTTTAATTGATTTCTAACATAAATAGTGATGCACAAAATTGCATGCAATAATAATTATAAATGGTCATTTTTTTAGTAATTTAGGTTGAAAACAAGTGCTTCCTCCGTCCCAAAATATTGCTTATTCTTTCCTTTTTTGGCTGTCCAAAAAACAACAGGCCAATTGAGAAGTTAACAACGAAAAGTTGCTTCTTTTCTTTTTTGGGTACAATTACGTACTATTCATAAAAGGTTGGATTCTCGAAACGGGACCAACAATTTGGGACGGGGAGTATAACGATTAGAACCTTTTTCGGAAGTAAGTTTATATCTTGTGGTGGCAAACTTAATATCGCTTTCCGTATACTATGGCAAATTTAAAATCCCGTGTTCGTCCATGCGTGTATCCGTGCATAGTGATGAACAAGTGTCTTACCAGCATAAGGCTTTTGATATTTTCATCTGTGTAGTATTCAGGTTCTGCATCGTGCAATGACAACAGAATTTCAATCATGGTCCTTTTCTTCTCGCCAAAACAAGATTCATTAGACCTCAGTACTTTGCGCTGCTGATCGATCAAATCCTGCATAAACTTGTCTCTCTTATGATGTACTTTCACGAACCTCTTCTCTATAGCTCCACTCCCAAACCACTGTACAAATGGCAAGAAATCTGCAATGTTCTTTTCCGCAGCCAAACGCGATGTCTCCGCCACTATCTCTTGAAACATCTTTGCTTCCTCAGAGCTTGCCGCGTCCTCACCGTAGTATCTCTTTCCGGCAATCATCCTCGTCATGCAGTTAAAAGTGAACTCAAAGAAGGCCGACTTCATGTCCACTTCCGCTGCCTGATCTGGGTTACCAGCAGAAACCCACAACAGGCGGCGGACGAGAGTCAGGGCCTCGTTTAGACGGATGTGAGAGAGCATTTGCAGGCGGTGAGACGAGAGAATTTCCAGGGAAGCGATCCGACGGACGTTCCTCCAATGGTTGCCGTAGGGTGCCCAAGCTATGGAAGTGTAGTTGTAGCCGAGGTGTTTTCCGGAGAGTAGACGAGGGCGGTTGGCGAATACGATATCGTGCTTCGTGAAGCATTCTTCGGCTGCTGATTGAGAGGTGACCACGAGGATACGGCGGGACCCGAATCGGAGGAGAAGTACGGGGCCGTAACGGGCAGAGAGATTGGATAAAGTTCTATGGATTGGTTTCTTCAACAGGTGGAGGTGACCGATCAAGGGTAGTATTGGGAAGGGGGTTGGGGGAAGGTTTTGGACCTTGTTAAGAATGTGTTCGGCCAAGATACAGAAAGAGAAAAACAGAGAAAAGTATATGAATAGAGTGGCTTCCATGGATTCTTGAAGATGATGAACATAGAGGTAAAGTCAACTGAATGCATTCATGTTTGGAATATCTAGGAACAAGATGAGATGTTTAATTTATATATATAAGCCACTAGGTCTTGGTCTTTGTTTTTTTATTTTATTTTATAATTAGTGGCTAGATGTGAAAACTGAATAATACACTAATTATAAATTCAAATCACGTGTAGGTGTTGGGAGACAGAATCAAAGCCAAAAAAAGATGTAAATATACCTCCTCCTTTTCCGTCTCATATTGCTTGTCGTGAACGGGGATTCAAGCTTTTTAAAGAGACGTGTTTGTTTTTTAGAATCTTTGATGAGATTTGTCAATGGTGCCCTTTTTCTCCACTGGTAAGGCTATTTTGAAGTGCCTTAATGTTGTAGTAGCGTACTAGAGTGTTAAACAGAAATTCTCTCTTTGCTATTGATTCTTGCTTGGCTGTGGAAGGGTGTTAAAATGGATGGGAGCCAAATTACATTTCCGGAGATGATTGTCAACAGATTCATTACACCACAGTTGCAAGTTTTGCTAACACGTTGCTGAACAAATGAATGAAGTGGCAATTATAAGGGTCTTGACAAAGAAAATAGTTGACCAGAGTTGAACAAAAGCTAAGTTCTAGGCATCATCAGTAGAGGCATAAGGAACTTGACCGGTCCTTCGAAGTTCTTGAATATTTTCCATCTGCTCTGGTGCATTTACGATTGTGATTTCTACGATTCAGTCGTGGGATCCGGGGTAGAACCACTTCCTTTGTGTAGGCTTGAGACCCAAAATGAGTTTCAAATTTGTGAAAGAAGGTTGATCATTGTCGGACGAGGCCTACACTTAGCCATTAAGGGTTGAGCCTTGTGCAAGGTGTGTCCACTGCCTTCGGTCATTTCAACCATCTCCTTACCCACTCTTTCCCAATCAAAGCACTGAATCAGTGATCCCAATGTTAGCCCAAGCATACGAAGTGCTAAACCCTCGCCGGGACAACTCCTCCTTCCTGACCCGAAAGGCACAAACTTGAACCCATCTCTTGAACCCTCTAACCCTTCAAATCTTTCCGGCTTGAACTTACTCGGCTCCACCCAGATCTTGGGGTCATTCTGTATGGCCCACATGTTCACCAATAGCATAGTGCCGCGTGGGATGCGAAAGCCTCCCACTCTGCAGTCCTCTGAGGACTCACGAGGCGCTAGTAATGGGGCTGCTGGGTACATCCGCATTGTCTCGTTGATGATGCAACGGAGATAAGGAAGGTCTGTGATATCTGATTCATCAATCAGACGGCCGTGACCAACTTGTGTGTCAATTTCAGTTCGAGCCTTGTCTAAATTGTGGGGATTGTTCAATAGAAGTGAAAGCGCCCATTCCATAGTCGCCAGTGAAGTATCTGTTCCCGTCGTTAACAAAACCTACAGATACAAATTAGGTGAAAATATTTTCTCAGCCTCAGCCTTTACATTTTGAAAACCTTAAAATGAACACATGCCTTGTCTTCAAAGTTCACCCCCATATAGCCAAGGTTTTAAATGGTAACGGTTTGAGTGTAATGTTTCGGTAGTATCGGACGTTACATAACGGGAATCGGGTGTAGCAGTGGGGAATTTTTAAAATCATTTTTGGATAGAAATCATTTTAAATTGCTTAAATAACCCGTAACGGTTGAGTATTGGCTGTAACGGTTGAGCACTGGCCGTAACGGTCGTGAACCGGTCCATAACGGCTTAAATATCCGTTACACCCGGTTACAAAATGGGAACCAACCGGTTCAGCTGCGAATTTCACCCAACATCGTTATACCGGTTTGTAACAGAATTGAGACCTCAAAATCCCGTTAGTAACCAAAAATGAATGAAACTAGAGCGGGCATTCTTACTTTCATGATGCCTCTGATCATTCGATCTGTGTAATACTCGGGCTCCGATTCTTGCAATGTCAACAACACCTCAACCATCGTCTTCTTCTTCCCTTCCGCCTCATCACCATCACCCATTCTTCTCCGATTCTCTTCTATCAATTCCTGCACAAACATATCTCTATTCTTTTGCGTTGCCATCAACCTCTTCTCAAAGCCTCCCACTCCAAGCCACCTCAAAATGGGCAAGAAGTCCCCCATATTTGACCCTTCTGATCGGAATAACTTTTCCACCTTCGCCACATCCTCACCGTAGTACCTGTTAGGAATTTAGACATGAGTTAATCGTAATGTACTTAATAGTGCGTGCATCAAATATTTGGATATTCTCCCTTAAAGCGAAAACAAAAAACAAATTTTGACAACGTAGCCAGGATAGAAAACTTATCGGCACCCTAATGGTAGAACAAAGGCCGATAGAGGTTATATCAAATTGTTCTTGCTCTTCAAACTATACTCGGCTATGCCAGGATAGAGAACTTGTCATTGTTCGTCAAACTATACTCGGCTCTGATAATTTTTTACCGTCAAATCCAACTTCGATATACAACCGCCGTGAATGGTAGAACCAAGGCCGATAGAGGACATATCAAATTTGATCAATTGACATCTGAAACAATTCCATCAGAAGGATCAAAAAGGAATCTCTGCAGGCTCACCTCAATGATCAGGGCTGTTTATTTTGTTTAGCTCATTGAGAAACATCAAGCATGTCAAATTGATTGGATATCTAATGATGCAGTTTTGGAACAAATTTGTTTTGCAAAAGAGTACGATTGCAATATTAGATTGAAACCCATTTCAACCATTTTTTTGTGATATGAATGTGTTCCGAAATCATATCAAACGATATGCAATCAACTTGATTTTTGACATTCTTATTGTCCATGAGTTCAAACAAAATAAACGGTTCCAATCATTAAAATGGGCTCAGGAAACTCGGACTGACATTGTTTCAAATTGATTAGGAGCTAGTCTCTTAAATTGGCATATAATTCTTCAAAACAAATTTGACATCTACAGTACTAGTTTGAAGGCAAGAGCCCAAGAAAAGAATATTAAATCAAATAAAGATGAGAGTCCTTTTACATTTATAGGATTCGATGCACTTTTCATAAAGACATAGCTCACTTCCTCTTGGCTCGCTTTGATGATTTGAACACATTCATATTTGTTTGGTGAAAAAAGTGGAATTTGCCCAGTTGAGGTTTGTTCTTGGCTCACTTTGATGATTGAACACATTCATATTTTAGACTTTGATTCATCATCAATCGTGCCAAAATTATGTTAAATCCCCTTCATAACACTATTAAATTCGTATTCCTGAAGATAAATCTCTAGCGGTGTGTTGATTGATATTCAATCAACGAAAATTTTGACTTATATAGGCTCAAAACTCCACCGTTCATAAACTATTCGAATCATCAAAATAAACCCAGAAAAGGTACACAAATGCACGAAACTGGACAGTCAATGTCAATCTCCTATAAAGGGATTGGAGAGTAGCTGCTCCTAAAAACGAACTTTTGGTTTCCATCTTTCATTTTATACAGTAAAAAGACATCGGGAAATGATTTTAACACTCCCTTGTGACACTCATCTTTTTATCCATTAGTGTGTGAATTTACGGGATTCAGCCCCTAAAAGTAAAAAAGAGTGTTATTGGTAATGGTGACTGTTAAAATCATTTACAATCTGAAAACTAAATCAATTGATACCTTTTTCCGGCTATCATCCTCATCATCCCATTTAGCACCATCTCGAAGAAAGCAGCCTTCATATCCACCGCCTGATCTCCACCACTCCGGGACAGCCGGCGGAGCAATGACTTGACCTCGTCTGCGCGAATGCTGGCGAGCAACTGAAGTCGGTGGGACGAGAAGATCTCGGTGGAGGAAATGCGGCGGAGCTTCCGCCAGTTTTCGCCATAGGGGGCCCATGCCAAGGTGGAGTAGCCGTCGCCTACGTGTTTCGCGGCGAGGAGACGAGGGCGGTTGGCGAAGACGATGTCGTTCTTGGTGAAGCATTCTTCGAAAGCCGACGGAGACGAGACAAGAAGGGCTGGACGCGAGCCAAAGTGGAGGAGGAGAACTGGGCCGAAACGAGCCGAGATATCAGATAAGGTCCGGTGGAGGGGCTTTTTGAAGAGGTAGAGGTGGCCGAGTATGGGCAGGGTTGGGAAAGGGCTTGGTGGGAGGTTTCTGATCTTGTTAAGGCAGTGTTTGGTGAAGATGCACAAGGCGAGAAGAAGTAGAGGAAAGAAGAGATATTGAATAGCCATGGTTTGGTGAATAAGAATGAGATGCATACGACAGCTTGAAGCTTGATTACTGAGATTGTGCAGGCCCTGCATCACAGGAAAGGGATGGTTTTTTGGGATTTGCTTTTTAAACTGTCCATAGCTGTTGTTACCTACAACTACAATATTTGGTTCGAGGGGAATAGGAGGATTTTCCAGCAGAAACCTCTTACTGTCTTAGATCTCACTTCCAAGATTGACTCTGACTTGCGTGTTTGTGCCTGTTCTTGGCGAGATATCAAACGATCAAATGATAATAGGCTTTTCATGTCTGAGTTGGAATATTTCTCCTGTTGTTTTTTCCAGCTCTTAGCTGGCTTTGTTTTCTGCTAGATGCCTCTATTATTGTTTAGGTTTTTGCCCAGCATGTGCTACAGGCTCTGTTAGCCTTGAGGTCTTAGCCTCTAGTTTGTTTTTGTGGTATGTTTTTAGGGGTATGCCCCTTTGATCATTGTTTCAGTGTTTTCTTTCAATGAAAGTTAAATTATCAAAAAAAAAAATAAAAAGAATGTAGTAGTAAATAAAAAATGCACACTTCAATATATTTTTCACTCATTAGTATAACACTTTTTGCGCACTTTTTATTTATTTTTATATTTTTCACCCGCTACGATACACTTAATCAACACTAGTAACAGCCCCGAGTTATTTTTAGCATTTTCCCAATTTATATTTGGTGGGGTGTATCAGTATCCGTAGCTCGTCCTACTTGCAATGAAACTTTCTTGATGTTTGAGGTGTGCCTTTATTTTATTTTTTGGTATTGGTGAGGTGTACAGTTCAATTATGGACATTATTGTAAAATAAAGACCATAAAACACAACGCGAAAGTGATAAAGAGACAAGAAAGTCCAAGGATAAAAAAAAAAAAAAAATTAAATTGCATGGCATCAGCATGTTCAGTAGTTTATTTGAATTTCTATAGTTCTTTCAGGGAATTGTTATTAACACTCTATTTTTCTTTATTGACACATTTTTTTTGTCTCTATTCATAAAGTGCAAGGGTAATTTTACCTAATAAAGACAAAAAAAAGAGTGTCAGTAGAAAAAAGTGGACTGACAATATCAATTCCCTTCTTTTATGGGAAACTTCATTTAACGAGTTTTTTTTTATCTATCTAACCAATTTTTTTGAAACTTATTCCAGAAATATCCCCATTCTCAAATTTATATAAAGAATAGCATTTCACGCACTCATTTTTTTTTATTCTTTTTCGTCATTTTTAATCTATTACATGGGGGAGAGGAGAATGAGACTCGATCCCTGGATGCAGTGCGGGGCATCCAAGAGCTCTACCGCATGAGTTAGTCACCACTTGCCATTTCACGCACTCTGAAAAAGTGTTATAAACGTTAACTGTCAAGTTGGCACACCAGCTCAACTCAGAGGCTCAGTGTACTCTTACCGAGCACTATATCCACTGTTTTTAAATTAAAACGCATTCTCCAAATGTGTTAGGGTTTTTAACAAACATAGCCCTACTTTTCCTCCCTTGCGCGATCTGGCTGCCCTCCTTCTCCTCCTTAAAACTCATTTTCCAAATGCGTTAGGATTTTAAAGAACGTTTATATTACGTTATATTGCCCTATAAACGCGTTCTTAAAATTTATTTAAAATTGGCGGATGATCAAAAGGTTTGAAGTTTGTGACTGCAATTTGTATCGGTACAAGGCCTTATTTTGCCTAGATTTGGTATTGGCCATTTGTTGAACTTTTGGACGTTCCTTTTAACGGTTTGATTTAGCTGAAAGACTTAGACGTAACCCTGAACTCTCACGTTGTTTGCATTTTCCTTGGTATATATCTTGGTGTTCACATTATTACATTTAATTTAGCAGAAATAGTTACGAAACAAATTTACGTGCAACCTTTGTTTGTTTCCAGAAAGATAAATAACAAACATCATAAAAAATATTGGGAAGCAAGTACAAAGATGAGAGTATTATGAAAAACTGAAATGAATACACATAAGTTTATATCCACACATACATAGATTAAATCACGGTATATTAAACTAAATTTCATTTCAAATTGAAATGAATAGAAAGTGTATGTACATTGGTACTAAAATTGAACTTGGAGAGTACAATTTATTACAAGCCTCAAGCCTTA
Source organism: Gaultheria prostrata (assembly GCA_036023075.1). NCBI lineage: Eukaryota > Viridiplantae > Streptophyta > Magnoliopsida > Ericales > Ericaceae > Gaultheria > Gaultheria prostrata. Next base: position 19,527 of record JAXBDA010000173.1, on the reverse strand, counting down.
CATAAACACATTCCACATTTTCCGAACTATGTAATTGAGATGATGATGGTCCCCCACTCTTCCGCATCTTCGCCTATTGTGATCCCTCTCATCACATTATGAGCAGGTCTGTGGTGGTTGAGACTCAAGCCAATCTATCTCATTTCGCAATCGATTTACTATCGGTTGCCCTCGAGACCCAGAGAGGTTTTCTGTCTGGAAGAATTGTAGGCTAATTGTACAGTGGCCAGTATGGTACGTTAGACAGTGGCTTGAATGTTACAGACCTATACATGACAATTATCTTGTCGATTGACCAGTATGTGCCGAAGTATTGGCAAGGTCGAGGCGCATTTTATTGTAAAATGCAATCACGTGCGAACATGACATTTTCCATAGATGAATCTTGTTGCAAGTACACCTACATGTTGGCAACTCAACTATGTGCTTGTTATTTATTTTGTATAGACTTCGGATTCATTGGCGCATGTACCTCGTACAATCCTGCGGCCCGAACGAACAGGATGACGGTGTGTCCTACTGCATTGTCATTCCATTTATCATACTTTTTCTTGCGATAGAGGCTAAAATCGTTCCCATTAGCCTTTGTTTGCATGGATTTGACAAGTCTATCGTCGAAATACTCTACGCACTTGTAAAAGGTATTCATAACCGTTGCCATTACTGGTAAGGGTCGGGCTTCTTTTAAGACCCCATTGAAGCTCTCAGAGACATTGGTGGTTTCAGTGTCGTATCGCCTGTCTCCATCATTTGCAAATGTCCAATTCCTTTTCTCGAGCGCATTGAGTTCGTTGTAGACAACATCGTTTCCAAATCCTTGTAATCAGTTTGGTTTAGCCTTGAACTTGCGTTTTTGCGCTTCCATTGCTCTGGATTCAACTTTCACCCCCACTATTTTTCCGAATCTTTGATGATAGTTTGCCCCTAAGTGGCAGAGGCAGAAATGATGAACATCAAACAACGGTCTCCAATCATAAGCGTTGTCATCATTTAGGTAAACAGGGAGGCCACGACGTCTGTTTGAAATGAGACAACCATTGTTGATTGGTTATGAAGTGCCTGATGCATGTGAGGAAGCACCCCCAATTATCCTTGTTCTCTTTCTCGACAATGGTAAATGCAATTGGGAATATTTGATTCTCGGAGTCCCGACTCACTGTGATCAACAACATTCCGTTGTACTTTCCTATCTGAAAGGTTCCATCAACGCATATTACTGGCCGACAGTTTTTGAAGCATGCTATTGTAGGCACGAATGCCCAAAATAGACTATGAAATGTGGTGGTTCTAGTGATGCCTGATTCTTTCAATATCAAATGTGTCTGCGTACCCGGATTGGATAACCTTGATAGTGTTGCGAACGACTCCTCCCAATTCCCGTGATTTTTTTGTACAACAATTTGCTTTGTAGCCCAAGGCTTTGCATATGATGGCATGTATCCATCTATTAACTTTTTCACAATTTCTTCCAGGGCTTTGATATTCGTTTACTGAGCATCAAGACTGTTGTGATCTTGAGTTACATTGACACCGAAACATGTGTTTGGCCCCGTATTTCTCGTGATCTGCATCTCGCGATTTTCCTTCCGACAAGCCTGAAGTCGCCAGTTGTAAGGGTTTCATTATTGCCTTCGTGAGGGAGAGCGAGAGGAGAAGACTTATGTCAGTGGTCGGCGGTGGACGGGGAGGTGAACGTTGCTACAAGAAACCTTTGGGTGGAGATCGCGCAAGGGAGGAGGAGAAAGAAGGCAGCCAGATCACATAGGGGGCGGAAAAGAAAGGGTTTTGTTTATTTAAAACCCTAAATTTAAAAACAATGCATATATATAGTGCGCGATAAGAGTATACACTGAGCCCCCTTAGCTGAGCTAGCGTGCCAACTTGGGAGTTAACGTTTATAACGCATTTTCAGAGTGCGTGAAAGGCTATTTTTAAAATAAGTTTGAGAAGGGGAATATTTCTCGAATATGTTTCAAATAATTAATTGATTAGATCGATTAAAAAAAAACTATGTGATTTGGTCCATGTGCAAATACTTTGTTTAATTTATTTTGCATTTACTCTGTGCTTTGTGGACTTATGCATACAGTCCTGTTTTCCATCCATATTAGCATAATTTTGACTTAATGATAGCAAGCCCATCTGTGCCCTTAATATGGGGTTCATTTTGACCCAAAAATTAGATCCGAATCGTTCATACTGTAGAGTTTGACGAGTACTATATCCAAACCAAAATTCATGTCAATCGAAGAATGAGGACCTAATGGTCGAATATAATTTAGGGTGGCTCTAATGCCATCAGGGACGGATCCAGAAATTCAATTTAGCGGGGGCACTATATTAATTATAATCTCGCAATTTTTTTCCTAGTCAACGATCTTGCTAAATTAAGACATTTATTATGAATTATAAAGTTTATAATGCATACTTTATATAAACAAACAATTTATAATAATTATGAATGAACCAGCCAACGAAAGTTAAAGCACAAAATTAATTCTACATTTTTATTTTTTAGATATATGTAAATGTGTATGCTAAATATAGCGTCATGTTAGTTAATTATGCTAAATATATAATTTTAATATTTTTATTTTGAGTTTTGAGCGGGGTCAGCGGGGGCACGTGCCCCCGCCTAGATCCGTCCCTGAATGCCACGACAGCTTTTTCTAGTGCCACGAATCCAGTGCCGGCTCTGAGTTTTTTGAGACCGGATGCGAACTTCATTTTTTAGGCCCATTATATAATACAAAAAAAATATTACAAGAACTAAAAATAATAATAACACAAAAATTGGTAAGCATTATAGACGTTAATCCGAAATATATTACTTAAATATCACCATTCTCACATTTTTCGCAGCAAAGTAGTAATTAAGCTCTCATAATCAAGTTTCGATGTATACCTATATATATAAGGTATACAATATTAGGGGCCCATAAAATTAGTCAAACTTTGGGGGCCAGATGCGGCCGCATCATTGGCGTATATCCAAAGCCGGCTCTGCACGAATCCAATAGGTGGGAGACGTTTATACCCTTGCGCTTCTTCCCTTTCTCTGCACATTTTCTCTCTCTTCCTTCACTACTTTACCCACCTCACTTTTTCTCTATCAAATCTCCTTTCCATTCTCCTTAATTGATCTGCGTTTGGTGACTTAAACTACTTAAAATTTCTCGTTTGAATCCATTCCAGTTCTCTCTCATCTTACTCTATTCGGTGGAGGCTACCAGAAAACTCAAGGACCGACCCAAACTACTTTTTTCTCCTTTCAAATTTCCACGCCCAGAATCAATCGATTCATCCCACGAGGACAAAATTGCCGCCAATATGCTTCACAACGGTAACAATTGCAAAAAATTCCACACTAACCTTAGCAATCGATCTCCTTTTTTTGAATCTGGATTTCCCTTACATGAAAATAGGGACCTTGTAACATATAAGAACAATTGTGCGAGGAGAAGATAAAATTTGACAGAAAAAGCCGTAGATATTTTCATTGCCCCATATATGTATCTGTGTGTTGTGTGTAGGAATAAAATGTGGTTGAAGAGAAATGGGTTGTCCGGTTATTGGATGAGTAATCGTCGATTGTGCATAATGGGATGCTGATGATGTTGGAGAGAGAGAGGAGGAGTAGCTGGGTGTGGGTCAGCTCTGTGATTGTAGCCTAAACAGAAATAGATGTGATAACAGACAAGCAAATGGCACTCCAGATCTGCTGTACCCATTTGATGTCCTACCCCTACAGTGCTGCCATGTGGCACACACTAAAAATCCTTTAATTATTATTTTTTTAACGGGAAACACCCATTATTCAGTTTCAATCTTTCCTCCGTCAGAATACCAAAGGCGTTAGAATACCAAAGGGAAGGGGTAGAATACCAAATTCCTTTACTGGGAAAAAAGAAGCCACACGACTTTTTTTTTTTTTTTTTTCAAGTGAGAGTTGTCAAGAGAGTTGCTATTGATGGTGCTATATGGTGCAGAGACTTGAAACTTTGTTTTTTTTGGAGTGATGCTTAAGGTAGACAAACTAATTGGGGTGGTTTTTTGAGTTTTATATTTTTGGGCTTTCCTATTTGTTTAAGCCGCACTATATGTGCGGTTTTAGGATAAATGTGTGAACTTTAATTGTCCACTTTAAATGATTAGTTTATATGCTTATTGATGGTTGATCAAAATATTTATTTGCGTAGCGTTTGACGAGCCGTACAAGTTGAACGATAACAATAATTTTTGTTGGCCGGTAATGCTATGGAGCAAGTTTTTCTCCTCTTTTTTTCTTTATCAACAAAGCAAATTGGTGGTTGGAGTGAAAATGGAATTGGTTTTAGCCCAGAACATGTGTTTGGAGTAAAAAAATTAGAACATGCCTACAGCAAATTAAATCATCTTTGATTTACTCTAAAAAAAAAAAGAACTCTTGTTTGGACTTTAAAGTGAAAAAACAATATCATCTATTATTTAGCAAAAAAAAGTGAAAGGCCATTTTGATGAAGAATCAAAAAAAGAAAAAAGAAAGAGAGTCGTGTGGCTTTTTTTTTCCCTTTGGTGTTCTAACGGAGGAAACTAGTCTAATGGAGGAAAGATTGAAACGGAATAATGAGTGTTTCCAGTCAAAAGAAAAAATAATTAAAGGATTTTTAGTGTGTGCCACATGTCAGCAGTGTAGGTGTAGGACACCAAATGGGGACAGCACCTCCGGAGTGAGCAAATGGGAGCATGAGGGTAATGTAGTCACATTACACAAATTGTCGTGGCAGAATCAAAATGAATCGTGGCACTATCATGTACCATAATTTATTATGAAAATTTGCCTTTCATTTTAGCAAGCATAATGTTCTCAGATCGATGCGATTATGTGCAGAGATGCTTTACTCTTTGATTAAAAACATTATGAACGGTTGAGATTAAGTTTTTAATATACTAGTTAGATTCAAAGAAGATGAGGACATTTATGTCAACTTTTCTAAAATCGTCAAATTAGACGGATTTAGGTGCATATGCAACCTTCCACAAAACACAGGGTGGTTATGCGCTACAAATTTAATGTTAGGGGACTTATCAGCACATACCAAAGCCATAGGGGTTGTAATTGAATTTTGGCCCTTTATTTTACAATTTGTTACTCTGTGGTAAATTTGAGAGAAAAGTGCCAATACAGACCGGAGGCCTATAGTGAGCTTGCTCACTACATACGTGTAGTGAATAATCACAGCCTTTCGTTGTCTTGTGGACGGTCTGGATTTTAAATAAAAATCTTTTGGCCATAAGAGTTTTATTTAAAATAGGCCAGAACATATTTATTTAAAATCTGGACCATCCAAAACATTTTTAAACAGTCAGGATTGCAGACTACATGCCGAATCTGTGTGAATACAGATAGTACTTATTATCGCAAGACCATAAGGCTGTGTTTGGATGATCGGAATCTTTAGGAGTATAATTACCGAGAATCAAATTCCTGGGAATTTTCTTGGGTAAGAATAGGAATATGATTACTGAAATTGAATTCTTTGGAATTTGATAGCAGGAGGAATTTCATTTCGGTGTTTGAATTAATTCAGTAATTTTATAGGGAAAATAATTATTTTAGAAATTTATTAAAGTCAACATTTTCTTTTCTTAATGAATGAGCCAGTAATATGGGATTCCCATGGGGTAAGGGAGAGATCACATTCTCATATTCCTGGTCGAATATGTCATCAGGAATCATATTCCTATTCATGTCTCTTCCAAACGTCGGAATTAGAAAAGCCCGGCATCACATTCCAGTTCCTGCCTTTTCCAAATGTTAGAATCGCGGATAGAAGGCATCACATTTCCATTCCCCCTCGAGGTTGCTGCCATCCAAACTGAGCCTTAAAAGCAAATATGCAATTGTCTCTCCCATTGTTAGGAGGTTGAGAAAAAAATGAAAAACTTTAGTGAAATTACAATAATTGAAATGGGAAAGATTAGGCCCCGTTTGGAGATGATATTGATTCAAGAAAGGAAACCCAGGTTTATGTTTTTGTGGCTCAAAAAAGGAAGAAGATAAAAATGAAAGGAAACCCTAGTAACAAAACAGTTCCCAGTCCAAGCCCACGGGCTCCTGCAAAATAATTGTCCCAGGGCTAAGGGCTTGGGATTGAGCTTGAGCTCAGACCCCTTAATTTCAAGCCTGGGCTATTTGGGGCACTTTTCTTAGAACTTTAATTTCTAAGAGTTAAATTAACCTTTTGATGGTAATTATTATTTTACTTATTTGAAAATGAATCGCATAAAATTACTACATGAATCGCATAAAATTTATTGAGTGCATGACTTCAACATATTATGCGTGTAATATATTTCATTAATTACCAGAGCAAAAATAGTGAATAAAAATACTTCTTTTTGATTCAACAAACTATGAATATTCCATCCGTTATTATAGCTACGGAATTATTAAACTCAAGCAGACTATCTTGAGCCATCAAAAGAATATCCCCATTTGTCACAACACATTTCTCATTCCTCTGACTTTTATGCACAACGAAAACTCCAATCAGGTTTGAATTGGGCATTTTTTAGCTAAAAATATTCAGGGTTAGGGCAGGGCTAGTAGCCCAATGGGCCAGGCCGGGCTTGAAAACCTCTAGTCCAATCCCTACCCATAGGGATCGGGTGGGGCCTAGGGCCTAGCTAACATTGGGTCCGAGCCAGGCCAAATTTCAACAAGCTCAGGCAAACTTTGGGTCACGGAGCCAAATTTACACCTCTACTCCCGACATAACAATGCTTGCGTTCTGTCCTTCTGAGTGATACTAATTGGGCATCGGTCCGGATAGTAGACATGATTTCTAACAGCTGCTTACATAAAGAGGACTCCAATAGATGGTATATATTCAACGACTCAAAAAAAGTTAACTTCGTGACATGCTAATCAAATATTCCCTCCGTCCCTTTTTAAGTGATCCATACGGGAATACGTGTAATTTCAAACCCCTAAAAAATATATTTCTCTATATAATTTTTTAATTTTTTTTATACCAAATTAAAGTGCTCATTGAGTACTTTAATTTAGTGCAAAAAAAATTAAAAAAAATTTCAACGAAAGTGCCTATTTTAACGTCCACAAAAATACACGTTTCCCAAGTGGATCACTTAAAAAGGGACGGAGGGAGTACAAGATTATTCGTTGATTAAAAAAAACCGAGTTTAATTCCCTTTAAGTTTCATTTGCTTGCATGAGTTTAGTGTTGTGGCGTGACGGGAAGGTTGTCGGAACGAACGAGACTCACATATATATGAGTAAAAATGACGGGCTGGTCCGCAATTTTTTTTTTTGAAGCCCTGTTTACCGCGCTCTCCAGCTCAAATCCAAAAAAACACCGCTATGGATTATATACATTTTTATGCCAAAAACATCCTCTTGAAAAAATCACGCAACACGACCCCCTCTTCAATTCCTTTTGAAAAGTATGCAATGATTTTAGAAAGTATTTTAAGATTTAAGAAAGTATGTTGGGATTAAAAAAGTATGTAATGATTTAAAAACGTAATCTTGTTGCGGTTCTTATCAATTACTCCCTCCGTCCCTTTTATAGTGTATACATTTCCATTTTGGGCTGTCCCTTAATAAATGTGTTTTGAAAAGTTAGTGGGTATAGTTCCTATTTTACCCTTAAAAGTAGATTCATTTTTGAAAAGTTAGTGGGTATTATTATATTGATAAGGGTAAGTAGTGGAAAGTAGATGTAAAAGTTGTAAAAGTTGATGCGAGAGAAAATAAGTTGGAATTATGAGGCAACACACTTAAAAAGGGACGGAGGGAGTAATGTATACGATGTGATTTAAATGTAATACTTGAGGCAGTTGAAAAAAAGCATGTAATGATTTAAAAATGTTTATCTTTCAAAAGTATGTAATGGTTGAAAAAAATATGTAATGATCTCGAAGTACTCCCTCCATCCCTTTTTAAGTGATCCACTTGGGAAATGTGTATTTTTGTGGACGTTAAAAAAGGCACATCCGTAGAGCATTTTTAATTTTTTTTGCACCAAATTAAAGTACTCAATGAGCACTTTAATTTGGTATTAAAAAAATTAAAAGATTTTATAGAGAAATATGTTTTTTAGGGGTTTGAAATTACACGTATTCTCATATGGATCATTTAAAAAGGGACGGAGGGAGTAGTATTTTGTAGTGAAATTCACTAGTTCAAACCCCAGTGAAATTCATGAGCTCAATGCCAGTGAAATTTCACGAGTTGAAATTTAGTGAAATTCATGAGGTGGTTCGGAAACAAGTAGTTTTTTCTAAGCTAGTGAAATTCACGGGCTCAAAGCTAGAGTGAAATTCACGAGATCAAACCCAATGAAATTTCACAAGCTGACATTTCACGAGTTCAAACCCATTGAAATCTCACGAACTAAAATTTCACGAGCTCCAAGCTAGTGAAATTCACGAGCTTGTGAAAAGGGCCTGCATGGAAGAGTGTGACGCAGGACCTAGATGGGAACACCCTCCCAAAAGAGGGCCGGCCTGGAACACGTGACTTTCATAACGTTACTTTAAGTATTGAACCTTAAGGGTACAAAGGTTGTTGGGCCTGGAGTGCCCCATGGATTTGGTTACACAATGCCACTCCCTGCAACCGCTCTAAAAACAGACTTGCGGGTACGGTGTCAAATACCATGAAAGACTTAATTGAAGCCCTTCCTAACACCAATTGATTTTATGATGCTGTAAAAATAGACTTGCGGGTACGATGTCGAATACTATAAAAGACTTAATTGAAACCCTTCCTAGCTAACACCAATTGATTTTATGATAGATGGTGGAGAAGCGGTCCGACAAAGGTAACTTGCTCTGTCCCATTAGACTTGAGCGTAATTAGGAGTATTACTCCTTGACGGGAATTAGATACTAGTTTCTTGGAGCGGCCAGTAATTGGAGCCCACTTCCTGGTTCCACATAATGATTCGAATCGTTTACTAATAACCGTAAGTATTTTTTCCAATATACTTTATTATGAATGTTACATAGTATGTAATCTAATATAATTGCAAGAACGCAAGGGTTATGAAGCGATAGATTAACCACTGCCTTCAAACGAAGATAGAACTGAGCTCCAACTCAGAAACAGATCTGAGCAATGTGGTTGACACAAAATACAGACATAGTAAAAGAGAAAAAAGGAAAGAAGAGGAGAAAAAGGAAGCATGGAGGGAGAGAGACACCATGTAAAATTCTTTTCCAAAAAAATTAGGTAAAAGTCATAGTAATTTCGTACTTTTCCGATTCTTCTCGTCTAAAAGTGCTAAAAGATGATCATTTTTCAAAATAATTAAGTAAAAGTCATACAACGATTCCTCTCATGGAGAACCAATAACTAAAAAAAATTTAACGCAAAACTAAGGCTCCGTTTGGGAGCCTTTTTTTTTTTTCTTTTTTTTGGTTTATGGGTGTTTGGCAGTCAAGGTGAGAAAGAGTTTTCCTAAAAACTGTTTCTCCATTTTTGGGGATAGAGAGAAGAAAGCAAAAAGAGGTTCACACCTCCTTTTCAACTTCTACTTATGGATTTCTCCCATCTCTCTCTCCCAAAATGCATTCTGCACATTTCTCCCAAACACTCATCCCAGATTCAAAAGTCATTCTGGCCATAATCTAAAAAATTAAAAAGCCAAAAAGTAAAAAATAAAAAGCTAAAAAGTAGGCTCTCAAACACTCTCTAACAAACATAGAAAAAATTTGAATAAACACAACTGTTAGAGCAAGTGCACCAATCACTAGCAAAAAATGCTCATGAATAGTGCACATTTTCTATTTTACCTATCCATATTTTTTTCCACACTCCACCAATACTCTCTACTTTCCTCTCTATCTCTATTAAATATTAGAAAGTAATGCGTAATAGGCCCCATTGGAGGAGAGAGAGAGAGAGAGGGAGAGAGAAAGAGAGAGAAAGAGAGAGAAAAACTATTAAAAGATCACTTACCTTCTCAACAGTGCCTCGGCACTCTTGCCGAGCCAAAGCTGCCAAATGCAAAATGCATTTGCTATGCCTGTCTGGTGCAGTAGAGATTAGGGGACTTTGGGAGGTAAAATAGCAAAAGGCAAGGATTTGCCTTGCCTGGTGTACATGCTCTTAGAAGTGACATTTAGTACCGCGACTTATTTTAGAAAACAAGGCCTAAACCGGAATAGTTTTAGCCCTGTAGAGAGAGAAAGAAGATCCTCTCCCTGAAATATATTGATTCTTTATAGAGACTACTTGTGTTGGTGAATAGTGAACTGTTTCCCAAAAAAACAAATGAGCTACTTCTCATTCAGCAACAAAAGAGAGAGCTACTTTCAGGACACACAGGCAACATGAAAACAATAAATTCTCAATGTATCCTAATTTATTTGCTGGAAGCTTACTTTAAAAAAAAAAAAAAAAGAACATCCCAACTTAGCAACAATGGTGTCCGCTCAAATCACCTGCACTCAAGCTTTTTGCACTCACCATTACTGTGAACCACTACCCTACAAGATCAACCATTATAGTTCTTCAAAATCAAGACAAACACAATAAAAAGCCAGAAATGATAGACAAAATACAAATATAACCGGTTCAAACTTTAAGCACCAAGTTCACCAGGAAACAACCACCAAAAATCATAATGTCTCGGCAAAACCCAAGTTCAAAAGTAACTGAAGTCATTGCAGGGGCAGGTCTATCAGTCACAGTTTTTGCATTTATATTACGAAATTCATGCATACTGATTGTAGCGAGTATCTTGAGAAGTCAAGACTCAAGAGAAAGCACTAGCATGAGGACTGCTCAGACACGGTAGGTTCCTTTGGGGACTGATCAAGCTTCTGGTTCTTGTTCTTCTTAATTGGTTTAGCTGTTGAATCTGATGCGGTAGCAGCAATTGAAGGAGGTGGTGTAGCTTGTGGTGATTCCCTTTCTTCATTACTAGAAGAATTACCCAAATAAGACTTTACCACATTTCTCCAAATTTCATCAGGCCTGTTAAAGTTTGGATAATCCTTTAAGGATCTCCAATTTCATACAAGGATAGCAGGGAAGCCTCTCTCTCTCTCAAACTTACTGATCTAGTAATTTTCCAGAGACATAAAAGTTTCCCAAGTAAACAAGTAAACATATTGTGTTTCTCCTGCCTTTTTGTCTTGTCATGTTTCTATTATTCTTCATCGTTGTATGAAATTGGAGATCCTAAAACGGATTTTCTAAACTTTAACAGGCCTGATGAAAATTGGAGGAATGTGGTAAAGTCTTATTTAAGTAATTCTTCTAGTAATGAAGAAGGGGAAACACCACAAGCAACACCACCACCTTCAATTCCTGCTACCACGTCAGATTCAACAGCTAAACCATTGAAGAAGTACAAGAACAAAAAGCCTGATCAATCCATAAAGGAATCTACCGTGTCTGAGCAGTCCTCATGCTAGTGCTCTTTCTTGAGTCTTGACTTCTCAAGATACTCGCTATAATCAATATGCTTAAATTTCGTAATAAATGCAAAAACTGTGACTGTTGCCGCCACTGCATCAAAACAAACTCAACACTAGCCCCTAAATATCCCCCAAATCAACCCCTAAAATGCCCCATACCATCCCCAAAAAAAGCCCCATACATACTCCCAATGAGCCTCAAATATCCCCTTGAAATAACCCCTAAATCACCCCCACCCAATCCCTAAATCAGCCCAAAAAAAATCCCCCCAAAATAGCCCTTAAATCGCTGTCTCTGTTGTTGCTGACATTGCAAGCGTATCCCCCATGAACCCAAACTTCCAATAGCCATCGTGAACCCAAAAACACCCCTAGCCGCTGAGAACCCAAACATCTGTTGCCATCGAGAACCCCAACACGCCTGCATGTTGCCGTCATGAATGAAACGCAAAAATCCCGTAGCCGTTGTTTGCCCTCAACTCGGGATGCAGTCGTTAAACTCCGTAACTCCTGTATCTGTTGTGAAACCCATAGCACCCGTAGCCACCTTGAACCGAAACACCCAGATTTGATTATTGGTGGTGGTTGCAAGCAATAAAACAAAATAAAAAGGGAAGAATAAAGAAACAGCGCGGGGGGGGGGGGGGTTGGAAGGGGGCTCAGCCCCTTCCCTTGGTGGAAACCCTAAAAGATTTGAAAAGTTTATGGAGAGAGAGGGGCGCAGCCCTCTCCCCCTGATGGAAACCCTAAAAGATTTGAAAAGTTTAGAGAGAAAGAGATAGATATATATAGAGAGAGGGGAATTTTTTTTGTAACGTATCTATCTGTGTTAATAAAACAATAAAGCTATATTGGTGAATAAATGACTTTGTTTCTTCTCTTTCCTTGTTAGGCTTCGCTAGAATTATGGCAGGTGGGAAATGTTTCTATCTTTGGAGAATACTAGATCAGTAAGTTTGAGAGAGAGGCTTCCCTGCTATCCTTGCAGGTCAGAGTTCAGGAGTGAGCAAAAAATCTGTCAAACCGCGAACCCAGTCCAAACCTATCCAAATTGTTTGATTTTTTAGTAGTGTGGTTTGGTCTTGGTTTAAAAAAAATAAAGAATTACTCTAAGGTCCATTATAGCTCTTTGTAATATGTCTAGTCCACCTCATATTTCCATAACACCTCTAATTAATTTTTTTGCATTTTCTAAGATGTAAGGTCCACTCTTCATTTTTAATAGATAAATATACTCTCACATTAAATTTAATACATAATATACTCTCACCGGAAAAGTCATAGGAAAATTGGAATTTGTCAGAAAAGTTTATCGAAAAAGTTCGCCATCGCCGGGAAGTTGGACTTCACTGGAAAAGTCGCCGGCGCAGATAACCACATCTTGTGAGCCCAGATAACCACCTCTTGTGAGTCTAGATAATCACATCTTATCCCACGTAGGCTTTAAGAAGAAAAAAAATAGTACAGATAACCACCTCTAGTAGATAACCACATCTTGTGATTCCAGATATTAGGCCAGTTGCTTTAGGGATCAGATTGAAAAAATCATCGGTGCAGATAATTACATCTTGTAGATAACCCCATCTGATATCTGCGCTGGCGACTTTTTTTGGTGAAGTTCAATTTTTTGGTGACTTTTCCGGCGCCGGTGAAATTCTCTGGCAAAATTTTCCGGTGACTTTTCCAACACCGGTAACTTTTCTGGCGCCGGCAACTTTTTCGGCTCCCGGCAACATACTTCACATATAAGCAAGGGATATTTGTCGTATTTTGGATGCGTGAGTGGACTAGATGTTTTAGGAAAAATTACGTGGACTGCAAGTATTAGGAAATAGTTATAGTGGATCTTATAGCAACTGGCCCTTTTTCTAATTCCAATACACCAATTCTTTTGGTGTATTGGAATTATAAGAAGGGCCAGAACATTGTTGAAGGAACATTGTTGTGCTCATTAGTGAGATTCTCTGGACCATGAATGAAGGAAGCATGGTAATGAACACATAAATTAATTTGGGTCTCTAGGCCTGCCCTCCCTGATGCCTTTCGGCTTTGATTTGAGGGTATGGTTCTGCAGCAAAACGTCCCTGTAGCTCCTTGGTTCTTGGAGGTTTAGGGGGGCCACTGTTTCAGTGGTACTTTGAGAGCAGCCACTTTGTGCATATTGCTAAAGGTTAGGTCTGTCTCCAATCATCCCCCGCCCATACCCTCAATGATTGGGGGCTAGATGGGTTCTGTTATTGTTGTTGTTGTTGTACACCAAAAGAACATTGGCTTAGTCATAGCCAACTAATTTCCTAAAGAAATTATCCATTCTAATAGTGATTCCACGGCTCATTTCCTTAATTTTCCAATTTTCTATACATGAAAAGCAATACCTATTCCTATTCCTTCCACTGTCGAGACTAATTACCTTAATATGAAAATAGAGTATTGGTTCTTCTAATGGAATTGGTTTAAATATTAGTTTTGGTTTATTTCTTCACAATTTTAAGTATTCTAAATAGACGGTAGACATGATATCTCAATTTTAAGTATTCTAATTCTAGCATTTACACGTCTGTATATGCATGCACTGATTTTGTACATGTATATACTAATATATATAGGTGTGCAAACTAAAAGAAAAAAAAAACCGACATCTTCTTCTTCTATACAGAAAGAAAGCACTCTTCTTCTCCAAGAAAAAATATCACATTGAAAATTCCCGTTTTGCTATAAATTACTCAACAAGCAAAATTAAAAGGAATCGAAAAGCAATAAATAATGAACACAAAGATATACGTGGAAAACCCCTTAAAAAGGGTAAAAACCACGGGAGAAAATCAATCCACTAAAAGTAAACATTGTGCAGTTACAAAACGATCTTACTTAACACAATCGTGAATCCTCACCGACTGAACAAAGATCGAATTGCCGAATCCACGTACACCGCACCAAGTGATTGATTGCCGCACGTCTTGAATCCTCAAGTTCTCCGAATACTCCCAGAAATCCACTGGAAGAGTGACTCAATAACTTGAATCCAACATTGAAGATCAGTTCCTTGAATGTTTTTTTAATGTCTTGCTCAATTCTTCATGATACATATGAACTTCCAAAAACAAAACCAAAGAATGTAAGAGAGGCAGTAGTACTAGTCGGCAGTAGGCTCTCTATTTGTAACGTCCGAGAATAAGACTGCCGAATGATTTCCTTTCTTTCTTCGAGATAAGACTGCTAAAAAATTTCCTTTCCTTTTCAGTCTTGATATCTTGATTTCCTTTTTCTTATGGGGATGATATATGCACAAAATCACTTGAACAATCTTGATTTCCTTCCATTCCAAAAACCTAACAATCTCTACTTTTCAATATACAAAAGATTTAATTTCTTCCACTTCCTAAACAGACTCTCTAAAAATAAAATAAAAAATTAAATTACAACTCGATAATTGGGGGTACAATTAAATGTGTGATTTGTCGTGGAAATGCCAATAAATGGAAACCGTGGCCTATGGTCCTAACACACATATATATACTCCTGTTTCGTCCTCTATATTTTTCCTATATACTTTGAGCATACGGGCAATAATGGGTTCGTGAGTAAGCTTTAGCTGCACACAAAGCTTCTCGGAGGATCGTTGTATCTTGAGAGTAGAACGTCAATCAACACAGTGCAAGAGGGGACGTATCTTCTCTTAGGAAAGCACCACCACACGTGCCTCGATCCACAGGCTTTTCTAATCCCTAATTTTTCTGATTAAAAGTGTTATTTTTGCTTTTTATTATTATTGTTTTTGTTGCAAGCTTACAGTAATTCCTACTCATTTAGTCCATAATTTCCAACAGCTGCTACCGCATCAGATTCAGCAGCTAAACCATTGAAGAAGTACAAGAACAAGAATCGATCAAAAAAAAAGAAAAAGAAAAAGAACAAGAAGGCTTGATCAGTCCCCAAAGGAACCTACTGTGTCTGACCAGTCATCATGCTAGTGTTCTCTCTTGAGTCATGACTTCTCAAGATACTCGCTATAATCAGTATGCTTAAATTTCATTATAAATGCAGAAACTATGATGCTTTTGAACTTGGGTTTCGCCGAGACATTATGATGCTTGGTGGTTGTTTCCCTGTGAACTTGGTGCTTAAAGTTTGAACAAGTTATATTTGTATTATGTCTATCATTTCTGGGTTTTCACTGTGTTTTTTCTTGATTTTGTTGTGTGAACTATAATAGCTGATCTTGTGGGGTAGCGGTTCACAGTAATGATGAGTGCAAAAAGCTCTAATTTGTGCGATTTGAGCGGACACGATTAATTGTTGCTTGGTTGGGATTTTTTTTTTTTTTTTTTCAAAATAATCTTCCAGCAGATAAATTAGGATACATTGAGAATTTATGTTTTCGTGCTGCCTGTGTTCCTGAAAGTAGCTCTCTCTTCTGTTGCCGAATGAGAAGTAGCTCGTTTGATTTTTTGAAATAACAAAAAACACGTTTGAGAAACAGTTCACCATTCACCAGCACAAGTCCTGGAAAGCATTATCTAAGTATTGGTGAAAAGGTGTATTTGTAATATTAGCAAGGGAGCTGATTTTGGGGCTCCCTTTTTTGATGCAGACACTCTAAAATATAATGAATTTATAAAACTACCCTTTCTCGAATACAAAAATTACTGGAGGCACTCCTTCCCCAAATTATCTCCTCATTTACTGAGGCACTAAAATTAAACCAAAATCAAACGGAAATAGACAGAAGCAATTAACATTAGCAGTACGTCCAAATGGTAATTGTTTTCCAGCAATTACCATTAGCAGTCCAAATGGTAAAGACAGAAGCAATCATAGTCCATAGCTACAAACCATCAAACATCCAGTAGCAAGAACCAAAATGAGAGAGAACTAGCTTCAAACAAGGAAAAATCAACCAGAGCTACGGAGTAAAAGCAAACAGTTGGGTCTTAATTCGAAGCATAAACATTAACATTAACATTAGATTCAAACATTAAACATCCACAATATAAACATTAGGTTCCAAATATTAAACATGCATCTATGTCAAATTGCTTCACGCCACTTTCCACTCATTTTAATTCTCTTTCAAGATACATGCAAAAGGAATCCACAAATAAGGAAACACGAGAAACAAAATTTCATGTGCTGTGAACAATCATGGCAACATGGAGGAAATGAAAATTCAAACAGTACCCATTTGAGGGTAACATATGTTCTACAAAACCCACGAATGAAATGAAATTATTGGCTCAAATTGATTCAACATTCAAAGCCGCAGGCGAAATCGATCGAAAAGCTGTAACAAGAAGGTAAAAGGTCTTGTTTAGCATACAATTTTGTTGAGTGCCGACAATAGGGAGGGCCCCTACAGGTTTGGAAATTTGGGAACCAACAGAGAACAACCGCAGTTTCTTCTTCTTCCTCGTCTTCCTCCTTTTTTCTTCTCGTGTTAACCTAATCACTTGGGAGTGCCTGAAGTAAAGGAGAAGAGTAAAGATATTTTTGGAGTGCCTGAAGTAAATCATGAAACTTACAAAAGGGTAGTTTTGGAAAACAACTGTAACTTGGAGTGCCTGCATCAAAATTGGGAGTGCGAATATCAATTTCCTTAATTTATCATGTAGTCATTTAAAATTTCGAGTTTAGACTTAGAAGTTACTAATTTTCGCCAAAACTTGTTTTCCAGAAAAATTAGTCACAAGTTCCTAAAATTATTTAAACAAGCTCATGTCGTCGTTATAATGCCCAAATGAAGTTCTACTTATTAATTTTACGTCGTTATAATGCCTGGATAATTTTTGAAGAAAAGTAAGTAGACTAGTTTTTTTTTTTTTTAAATGCGAATGTTTCAGAAAATTAGAAAAAATGAGATTTTGAACTTGCATGCACAACTTTGATTTCGTGATGAGAAAAAGGAATAATATTTTTGACTAACTTGAGACTATGAAATGACCCAAGGCTAACACCCTTGAAAGTTTGTCAAAAATGCAAGCTTTGCGTTGTCTAAGAAAGGGATGTATAATATTAACTGGATATTCCGACAACCCGGCCTGGGATTTTCCTGGTTATTTCATTTGTCGAGAGAAGATCGCGTAAGAAAAATTATGTTTCTAAAGTAACACGTTTTACAACAAAGAGCATTGTTTTTGAAACCCGCTTGCGACAAAGTTGCATTTTTACGAAAAAAGATTTTGAGACATGTTGTATGTACATGAGACACGATTCGGTATTGACACGGTACAATAATCGAGGTGAATAGTTGACACGATAAACGAGATGAGAATGAAAATGGAGAACTTGAAATGATGGAATTGATATTGGAAATGGTATCGCCATTTAGCGCCCAATGTAGTTGCGTCCATGATGTGGTTAGGGCTAAGATGGACTGATAACGGTAGTGCCACTGTAGCGCCGCCTTTATATAGTTACGTCCATGATGTGGTTAGGGCTAAGCGTATACAACAGCATGGTGGATAAAGCTTTGTATCATGTAGTTGCGTCCTTGATACGAGGTGGTCAAGATTGTTTCATGAAGTTGCGTTCTTGGTACAATAAGGTTGAAACTATATTCGGATGTGTCGCGGGGTGAACGGACTTTGTATCATGTAGTTGCATCCTTGATACAAGGTAGCCGGGACCTCGAGCGAAAAGGTTGGTGACCATTGGTAAGGTGTAGAGAACGGGCCAATAACTTTCTAGTGACTTGGACTGTGGCCCGGTGGTCGGAACAGTGCCCTAACTTGGTAAATTTGAAGAAGAATACTGAAAAAGAAAAATACTATGAGACACGTTCTACTGACACGCGCTACACTTTAATTTGCATTGACACTGGCACCGACATATTTACACTGACACTGGCATATGAATATTTCATGGAAAGTATGATTTTTTGTAAAGCTATCATCATGTTTTCCTGTTTATAATATTGTTCTAGATAGAGTTTTGCTGGGCGTTATCGCTCACGGTGTTACACTTGTGTAACCCTGGCATAATACCACGATGTTGCCTGACGACCCTGACGTATTATGCCAGATTATCAGAATGAGTAGGGAGAATATTACAGCCTAGAGCTGGAGGAGCTACCGACATGGGGAATCATCAGACAGAGGTCTGAGCAGAGCCATAGATCTGACCCTAGTTTAATAAATGTAATATTTGAGAATATTGATATTCAGACTTTTATTATTATATTCAGACTTTTATTAATACGGTTTATTCGGTCTTGCTAACAGTCGCTATATAGCACCAGGTATGTGGGGTCCCTATCTGCAATTTTAACTTTCTCAATACAATACCTGTACCCTGCACTGTGCAAAGTTGACGAAGTGGTGTGTACTCCATACTTTATGTACTTTGTCCTAAGAGCATCTCCACTCCTACACCAAATATTTCACCAAATTCAAATTTGAGTAAAAATCACCAAAAAACCCACTCCACGCCTTCACCAAATCCTTCACCAAATTTGTTCAACACCAAATTTACTCAAATTTTTTACCAAATTTGCTCAACACCAAACCCAACATCAAATTATCAACGGCTATATTTGTTCAAAGCAGGTGTACTATTTGTTCCTTGTTTCCGCAGAAGAGGAAGAGGAGGATGAAAAGAAAATTGTTCACTGCAAGTTTTGGAGGCAAAATGGAAAAAAAAAAAAAAACTGTTTTGTCAAA